>JAHRHZ010000266.1:21572864-21596941 GCA_024137785.1 Ginglymostoma cirratum
TTCTGAAGAAGGGTCGAGGCCCGAAACGTCAGCCTTCCTGCTCCTCTGATGCTGCTTGGCCTGCTGTGTTCATCCAGCTCTACACCTTGTTATCTCAGATTCTCCAGCATCTGCAGTTCCTACTATCTCGGAAACTATTGTTAAGTGATGGCCACATAACATTAAATCTTCATCCTGACCTTGATGCTGGTCCTGCCAGCTTACGTTTGACTGCAGATACGTTTCATAGAATCCTTCAGTGTGGAAAGACACCATTCGGCCCAATGAGTCCTGCACCGATCCTCCAAAGAGTTATCCCACCTAGACCCACCCACCCACCCTATCCCTGTGACCCTGTATCTCCCATGACCAATCCACCTAATCCGCACATCTTTGGACTGTTGGAGGAAACTGCAGCACCTGGAGGAAACCCACGCAGACACGGAGAGAATGTGCAAACTGCATACAGACAGTCGCCTGAGGCTGGAATCAAACCTGGGTCCCTGGCACTTTGAGGCAGCAGTGCTAACCACTGAGCCACTGTGTCATCCTGGTGTTCAGAAAATATAGAATAGATTCAGGGAGGAACCCAGTCGAATGATTCTCCCAATTTTCTTTTCCCTTCTTCCTCTGAAAGCTGACTCATTGCTGAGGTAAAGTTCCTCAGGTGTCGACAGTGTCTGTTGACAAACTGTATATATTTCAGCTTCACAGCAATCCTAACTCTGCAGTTTTCAGTAAATGTCATTAATTAAGAGACTCCAGCAATATTTTCACCTTTCTTACCCCCCGTGATTCTGAGGCAAATTATAGTCCACCTCCTGTTGACAATATGATAAATGTTAATGTTCTGACAACCCAATAATCTCCTGTTTATGTACCACATTATTGAACCTATGTGGACCTTTTGAAATGAACCTGTTGTGTTAATGCTTTCAATCTTGCGCAGGAGTTGTTATCCGATTCTAATTCCTGAGACTTCACAGTTGAATTCAGCAATTTACCATTTCATTTATCGTAATAAGCTACTGAAAAGTCTTGTCATTGTCAGAATACTTTGTTACAACATTCAAATCTCATCAGCTACTAGTATAGAGGCTAGCTTAATAAGGTAACAAATTGCTTTTTGCAATGGAAAGTAAAATGTACAAACTCGAGTTCAAGTTTTGGGCAACCAATTGATAAACTAACCAAAGAAAAATGTTGTGTTTTAATAGGTACAAATTCTTCACAAAGCAGCTCGCCTAGTTCGAGTGCTCCAAATTCTCCCGCTGGCTCTGGTCACGTTAGACCAAGTACGCTTCATGGTTTGAGTTCAAAGCTAGGTGGACCAAAATATAGATCGGGCAGACGTAAATCAGCTGGTAGCATCCCATTGTCACCCCTGGCAAGAACACCTTCTCCTACACCCCAACCAACTTCACCCCAGAGGTCACCGTCACCTTTGCTTGGTCACTCAGTTGGCAGTTCCAAAATGGCACAGACTTTTCCTGCTAAGATGCACTCGCCACCAACTATTTTAAGGCACATGGTTCGGCCTAAAAGTGCAGAACCTCCAAGATCACCATTATTAAAGAGAGTGCAGTCTGCTGAGAAACTGTCTCCTTCATATACCTCTGACAAGAAACAATTGTGTGCTCGTAAACATAGCCTTGAAACATCACAAGCGGAAGGAAGGAAAGAGTCTTTACAGAGAGATTTGTGTCTACATAGTTTAGAAGAGAATGCTTTTGAAGTGTCGTCCATCACTAAGGTTAGACCTGTGGAGCAGGGATGTCTCAAACGCCCTGTAGCAAGAAAAGTCGGAAGACAGGAGTCACTTGATGAAATTGAAAAAGAGAAACTGAAGGCAATAGTTGTAAGGAAGAAAAATTGGAATGTAAGACGAGAATCTCTTCAAAAACAAAATGCTGTACAAGAACCAAACTTTGGACATGAAAATGTAGCTCAAGCATCTGGAGACGTGGCCGAGTTCCCTTTGAACATAGCTGAAGATTCGAAGTATAACGAAATTAAAATGCAAAGTTCAGATGAACAGTGCATTTCTGCAAATGGCCCACTGGTTTCTTCCTGTAAAACACTAGATATAAGCTCTAATCGCAATGACATCCCATCAGTGTTGCCAATTGCTATCCCTGGTTCAGAAGTTGGAAGTTGTGTATCAATTCCTAGTGTACTCAACACTAAGAAAATTGCACAATCATCAACCCCTTCGCTAGAGGTGGAGACGTTCTTTGGTAAGGAAGGTGATGTAGAGCGGACTCAAAAACACACTAATAAAGAGCCGACTGTTTGTGAAAGATTGGAAAGCAAGACTTCAAATGTCGAAGTTTTAGGAAACAAGATATGTGACAAAGAAACTAATAGTAAGGTTTCATCAGATATGTTCAAGAAAGAAATGAGCTCACCTGTTCACAACACTCAGCCCCCAAAGACACTACCATCTTTGATTAAAGAGGAAACCTCAGCTGTGAAGAAAAACAATATGTCAGCAAGTACTGCATGCATGGCTCACAGTCATTTAAGGTCAACCCCAACTGACTGCTCCAAGACAGTAACTGGAATGGCTCAAGTTGCTTTGGACAAACTGCAGTTAGGTTTAATGACTGAAAGTGTTACCAGGCAAATGACTGAATGTAAGATGGATAGTAGATCTATCTTAAGCCTAAAGCCACTGGAAGGTACCCTTGATATTGCCTTCTTGTCAGGTCCGAGTGCATCAAAGGCAGAGAAACGTTTATCTGCAAAATCTGACCAGCAGAGCTCATCAGCAAAGAGCAAGTTATGCCAGAAGCCCAACCCCAATAACAATGCACAACCACCTCTTTCAAAAAACACGCCTGCTGCTGACTGTTGCAAGACAGATGAAACAAGCAATGTTTCTCAAAGCTTGCCACTTAATTGTTTGCCTGTGGAGGCAGTGCCAGCTGGTGAAAAACCTGTATCAAAGGAAAGCAGTTTGCCCTGCTCAATAAAGGAGAGGACCTGTGAGACTAAATGTAGCCCCGGGTCTACACCACAAAGTGCAAACACAAAAATGGATGCGTCGACTGAGAGAAATGACATCACGGACTTCAAAGGAAATAAGCAAGATGGTCATTCAAAATCCTGTTCTGTAAAGAAAGGGAACACTTGGAAAGATGCCCCATTAAAGTTGTCCTCCATGCAACATCATTCTCCTGGTGGTACCCATCTGGAAGTAGACATAAGCAAACAGAAACAATGTCCAAAGGAAGCTTCGCAGGACAGGCAACCTCTGAATTCGTAGCAGGTCAAATGGAATGTTTTAGTGCAGTGAAAATGAGGACAAGATAGTAAAAGGTATAAATACACTGTGGTTTCCCTCATCCATAAGCATGGCAGTGTCCTGTTCTCAATAATTAAAGTCTTTGGGTTGCTACCTTCACAAAAGTTTGGGTTTTTTGGTTTCCCCTCCCCCCACCTCTCCAACTGCTTTGTTTATAATGATCAATAGAAAGGTTCTGTGTATTTATACAAGATCACTTGAATGTCTGAAATATTGTGTGTAGAAAGTTTTTTTTTTGTGTAAATATAATGTAATAAATGGCTCACACAGCTTTGGGGAAAAGCATTTGCAGGCATAATTTAATCATGAAGATATCTAACACACTCCTTGCCCTCTGTGGTAAGAGGAATAAATGTTCATTGTATGGTTAAAAGGTGGTGATGTTATTTCAACTGTAACAATTTTTCACATCAATGCCCCCTTAGTGACATTTAATAAAAGTTGCTGTATAAATGGAACATTAGTGTCGCTATGGAAAAGCTTGCTGTTTTTAGCAGGTAAGGCTAAATTTTACATTCCGTTTGAATGCATTGAGTAGCTCTGTACATTTCAAATAACACAATTTCATTCATGAGGAGAAACTGCAAATTAAAGAAAGGGTTTTGCTTTTGTTCTAAAAGGAATGGGATCCATTGGTGTCAGTGTAGAATGAAATTCTTTTAAAATTAATTTTGCTAAGCCTTTATTTATCTGACTCTGTGCAAGACAAAAACGGGGTTTGATGTTTGTTTTTGTTTGAAATATACAGGAATGCACAGGCAAAATCACATCACAGTGTCAAGAGGACTTGGGCATGTATTATTTGGTTGAGAAAAATCTCAATAAAGATGTCATCTCCTATTCTGCAGCCTTCAAACAAAGTCTGTCTGTGCTCTTTGCTAGTTATGAAGCATATTAAACACTTGTTTACAAATGTATCAGAGGTGTAAATAACTATATGGCAATGTTATGTTTGCCAAATATATGTGTGGCATTTTGGAAACCTCACAGGTATTTTGTTTGTAGATGTACCAATTTGTGTTTTGGTAATAATGTACCAACCAACTGTTGAACACGTGAAGAATGTTGGGTTGTGTGGAATCTGGTTTTTTTTTTGTTCTGTTGTGGCGCAGGTGAAGTCAGGTGTGTGCTGTATCTGTTGGCTTGGAGTACTCACTGTAGTTGGACTGATGCTTAAAGCAATGGTTTGAAATATGCTGTCTGATGTGCAATAAAAAAAAGTTGTTTGCAGCTTCTGTGTTTTGTTTTTCCACCACAGAGCTTTGTGAATGTTCTAACTGTTGTATTGTAATGAAAAAAGAAATATTTATACCTATGCATTTGCATATCACAAAAAATAAATGTTTTTCAGCATGAAAAGATGTCTGTTCATTGCAGCAGTTGAAAATCTTAGGGTGCATACAATAAACAACTTAAGAAAATAACTTTAACAGCTCAACATCAGTGGTCCCGGCTATTCAAAGTCGATTCTTGAATGTATGTGACATATTGGAAAAACATGTCTCAATGTTTTTATATAAATCCTCTTATAGAATATGTGTGCCAATGGCAAGACCACCATTTGTTACCATTCCCCAACTGCTCTTAGACTGAATAACTTGCTAGGCCATTTTAGAATGTAGTTAAAGTCAATTACATTGTTGTTGATCTTGAGTGACATATAGGCCAACCTAGGCAAGGGTGGCAGACTTCCTACTTTAAAGGACATTAGGAAATGAAAGAGGATTTTACAACAATAGTTTTCATGTCCACTAGTACTGAGACAAGTTTTATATTCCAGATTTATTAGTTGATTTAAATTCTACAAATTGCCTTGGTGAGATCTGAACCAACGTCCCAGAATATTGTCTCAGTTATTAAACCAGTGACATTCAACCCCATTCAAGTTAATATCTGCAAAGGAAGCCTTGATTTAATCGTAGGATCTTACAACATACATAGAAGCTATTATATCTATTCTGCCATTTAAGTTCTTGTCTAATTCCCTTTGAACAGTTACTATATAATATGCTTCTATTTGAGCAGAGCATTTTAGTCCATCATAAATAAACAAAAATCTCCTGGTGTTCCCTGACCTGTTTCTGGTTCCAATAGTCATTAAACCTTCCAAATTTCCAAAATGAACGTGGCCAGCAGCAAAAACCATATATTTCCTCAGTAGAAATTCACCTTTTGAGAGGTGCAGTTTCTTAATGGCGTGCAATAAATTCCAAGAGAGTTTTCAACAGAACTTTTCTTAACTTTGAACAATGGGAAATCATATTTTACAAGCCACTCCCTATCGGCATTTTATTTCCTGATGATTGAATAGAATCCAAGGGTTTTATGAGTTGTTTCTGGAGGATGCACAAGTGGAGCCTCAGCACTGACAAGGGCCAGCCTTGCCAAATGGCCTATTTCTGTCATGTTAGGGCAGCAGCTGCAACTCTCTGTTTAATTTCACTGTCAACCCCACTCCAAAACCAATGCTGGATTAAGGAGAAGAGTGATACTTGGATTATAAAAATCTCAGCAATAGGTATCTTTGTGATACTGGGTGGTCATTTTACAAATCTGCTCCAAATGGGGGAGGGATGGCAAACATTCCAAAACCTGTAGGCAGTGTCCTTCCTCTCCCCACCCCATCCATGCTTAAAAATTCATTGTGCAGACTCGCTGGGTGAGGCCCCTGGAGTGTTCAGGGAGTGCATGTGAAGAACTGAATTCTCGGAACAGTCCCCAAGGCTTGTCCTCACGTGAGAACCTCGGTGGAGGCATTAGGTATTGCATTATTGCTGACAGGTGGAGTAGGGAAAGCATTTTAACACAGTCGCGATCTCAGCATTTTTTAAAAAATTAGATTGCAGCCGTGACTTTATTTTGGAGTGAATACAATTAAAGCTTTGGCATCAGAATTTTAAAAATTCATGTGATGTTTTTATGGGAAAATAGGTCGAACTGCTTAGGTTAGCAAAAGCAATAAACTATCAACCCATGGAATCTGCTTCGTATACAGTTTGTGTAGCCACGCGCTCTCCAGTGGTTTAACTTTAAAGACTATCCATGGAGCTTTATTTTGAAGTATATATTCCTACTTTAGAAAATCATTCTGGTATTGCATTAATCTGCAATGCTCAAACAGGACCAGGTTATTACATAAATATGTCGTCAATCAGAAAGTACTTGATCATTTTGACATCTGTTCAACCTTGTATTCTTCAATCCAGTTTTTCACTAGATATTCATTCAGGTTATCATTAAAGGAGTTATTTTGAATTTTACAAACTTAATTTGGTTTGATTCTATTAGGGAGAAAATTAGATTATTTTAATCTCACCCATGAGCTTGTGTTGTGTCCGCTAGTTTAGGAACCTAATAAATAGGAACAGGAGTAAATGATACATCCCCATAGCCCTCCACTGTGTCTCAATATGATCATTGGTTGAATTTTCTTGCCTTCTCCCCATGTCCCTTTATTCCTCGAGAAACTCAAAATCTGTCTATACTGCAGCAACCTTAAGCATATTGAATGGTAGAGCAACTACAACACTTTGGGATAGAGAATTTCAAAGGATTCACATCGCTCAATTTTTCTTCGTCTAAGTTCAAACAGATTGGCCTCTTGTCCTGAGATTGTGGCTTGGGTGAGCAACTTCTGAGTTGTAACCAGGTGCCTATTTAGCCTAACCTTTGTCATAAATTCTAGCATTTTCCTGTTCTCCCTGATTTCTTTGTTATTGTCCCCAAAGAATCAACATTTAATTTTGCTACTCTCCTCCGTTGTAAACACTCTTGCAAATCTGATTTTATGTGAAGGATACTATTAAGGATGGGAGCAGCCCCCAAGAGCTGCCAGCCCATCCAGAAAACTGGTGGCTCATCAGCGCCATCGGTGACGACTGCTGGATCTGCAATTGTGCACATTGATGGCTGTGCTCCCACAGTCAGGTATTGAGGTTTTGTGAGAAAAATGACCAATCAGATAAGTCTCTGTGAGCGACTATCAGTGACAACAGATCATCCTGTTACTGTGGAGAGGTCATTGTTGCTGATGCACCCCTACTTGTGTCCCAAAAGGGCATCCTCTTGCCGGCAGTGACTAGCCTCTAAGAAACTGGTAAAATGCTAGTATAGGCAGAAAGCAGCTGTGAGGCAACAGTGCTAACCACTGAGCCACCCAAAGATATGTGGCAGAATCGGATGAGAAGTGGAACGAAGTCTATCTCGCCGTCAGGAGCGTCTCGCTCCATCTTTTATGCTTTTCACAAATGTTTATTTATTCACAACTGGTCCAACATTTATTGCCCACCTCTAGTTACTCTTGAGAAGGTTGTGGTGAGCTTCCTGTTCGAATCACTGCTCTCCATGTGCTGTAAGTTGACCTAAAATGCCCTCAAAGGGAATTCCAGGGTTTTGACCGAGCGACAATGAATATATTCCCACGTCAGGATGGTGAGTGGCTTGGAAGGGAACTTGTAGGAAATGGTGCTCCACATTTGTGCTGCCCTTGTCCTTCTAGGTGGTAGAGGCCGTAAAGATCCTTGGTGAATTTCTGCAGTGCATCTTGAAGATAATACACAATGCTGCTACTGAGAATAGGTGGTGGAGGGAATGGATTGTTGTGGATGTCATGCCAATCAGGCGGGCTGCTTTGTTCCTGGATGATGTCAAACCTCTTGACTATTGTTGGTAAGTGGGGAGTATACCATCAAACTCCTGACTTGAGTTTTGTCAATGGGAGACAGGCTTTGAGGAGTCAGGAGGCAAGTTACTCACTATAGGATTCCTACCCTCTGACCTACTACTGTAGCTACTGTATTTATTTGCAAGTTGAGCTCAATTTCTGGTCAACAGTAATCCCCCAGGATATTGATATTGGAGGATTAAATGATAGTGATGCGATTGGGTACCAAAGAGTGATGAGTAGATACACTTTTATTGGAGATGGCCATTAGCTGGCACTTGTGTTACTTGCTACTTGATAACTGAAAGCTGGATATTATCCTGGACTTGCTACGTTTAGGGATGGACTGCAACGGTGTGTGAGGTGTCGTGAATGGTGCTGAACATTATGCAGTCAATAGCAAACATCCGCACTTCTGACCAGCTGATGTTCCCTCTGCTCCACTGGACGAAGCAACCCATTCCAGCAAAGAGGATGCTGACTGTAAATCAACTAGAGAGCTTTTACAGCGCAATGAGCTGTGGGAAGGATTCATCCTACAAAAGAATGACCATAAAAGCTGACAGTGCCTCCTTGGAGCAGAGAAGTTGAGGAGAATGTAACACAGCTGTTCAAAGTTTTGAAATATTTTGATCCAAAGGGCGAAAAATTTCCATTGGCACTGGTGACAATGCACCATTAGAAAAGCATCAGAGTATAGATGAAGAATAATTTCACAGTACAGTTTGTTATAATCTGGAATTCAATTCCTCTTAAAGTGAGAACAGCAAATTCATAAGTGACATCCAATAGAGAATTTGAATGGGAAAGCAATGCAGGAATATAGGGAACCAGTGGGCCAGGAGTTTAATTCAATAGTCTTGTTTCTCCCAAAGATTTTGTGCAAATATGAAGAGGACACTGTGTCCTTTTGCGTTGTGTGATACACTGATATCATTTACGTGGGCAGTCGGTTCAGCAAACATTCAGGAGGTTGAAATGGGAGCTTTCAAACAGCAGGTGGCAGCATTGGATATCTTTCATCCCGTAAATGTGCGTGACAGTGACCGCCTTATACAAGAACGGAAATTTTTTAAAATGTGCTTTTAAAACTTGGCACTCACTCAAAGGATAGAATTCACCAAACTCTTACCCGTTTAAGAAATATCAGATTGACAGTAGATAGGATTTGAAAACACAAACTTTCAAGCCTTAAACCATAAGACATAGGAGCAACAATAGGTCATTCGGTCCATCAAGTCTGTTCTGCCGTTCAATGAGATCATTGCTGGATTAATGATCTTCAATACTACTTTCCTACCTTTCTCCTATAACCCTTGATTCCTTTGCTGATTAAAAATCCATCTCACCCTTGAATGTACTTAATGACTCAGCCCATACAGCCAAGAATTCCACAGATTCGTTAACCCCTCTGAGAGAAGAAATTCTTCATCATCTCTGTCTTTATAAATGGGTGACCTCTTATTCTGAAATTATGATCTCCGGTCCCTCAAGGGGAAACAACCTTTTTGCATCAACCCTGTCAAGGTCCCCCGGGAATCTTAAACTAAATCAAGGAATTACGGATGCTGGAGGTCTGAAACAAAAACAGAAATTGCTGGAGAAACTCAACAGGTCTGACAGCATCTGGGGGGAGAAAGCAGAGTTAACATTTCGAGTCCACTGTCTCTTCATCAGAACAGGTAAGTCTGCTTTTTTCACATAGCTGAGCAGCAGGTGTGTTTCTGGTTTTGATTCCTAAAAATCTTGTATGTTTTAATAAGGTTGACTCTCAATCTTCTAAACTCCAATAAGTACTAGCCCAACCTAATCGACCTCTCCTTAAAACAATCCCTCCATACCTTGGATCAACCTAGTTAACCTTCTCTGAGCTGCCTCTAATGCCAGTAATTATACATTTTTGTAATAAAATTTCTGATGTCTTTGGTCTTTGGGTGAACTTAGTTCATGATGTGAAATGGGAAAATATAAAGTACGTAGAAATCAGGCACACAGTGGAATAGTCCCAGTTGTCTGTGTGATCTTGGTCAACCATTGCTGTTTATTCTCACAGCTCTAAGATGGTTTGAGACACTGCTCCGTGAGTGTCATGAGATTTTATTGCAATACTGTATTTTGCATCTCCTCTTCTGATGGTCAGCAACATGTTAGCTTTGCAGGTCAGCCAGCAGCTGTGGAGAGAAAGCAGAGTTAACATTTTAGAACTGAAGAGGGATCACTGGTCCCGAAACATTAACTCAGAAATCAGAGTTAATGTTTCGGGACCAGTGATCCTTCTTCAGTTCTAAAATGTTAACTCTGCTTTCTCTCCAGAGGTGCTGCCAGACCAGCTGACTTTTTTCCAGCAATTTCTGTTTTTGTTACCGATTTCCAGCATCTGGAGTTCTTTAGGGTTTTAATTTTCCATGTTGGCTTTTCCATATTCAGTGTGAACTGCTGACCTAACAAGGCACTGTTTGAATTTTAACTCTCTTTGGTCACTTGGGGGTTAAAAAAAAATTGGCTGTGATTTTGTTGGGTGATTGCTAAATACAGCATCTTCTATTTGTAGCCAGCCAGTTATAAATGGGTCAGAAACTTTCCTCTTCATCAATACATTTGGAGAAAAGGACAATTTTGAAATATCGCATCAATAACGTGACCGCAACTCCTTGACACTAGGATTTTTTTTCCAACCAATTGGAAAACTTTTAACAAATGCTCTCAGTCTTTTAACTCTGCGGTAATTCAACAGTGAGCTCAATCCATCAAAAATTATGCAGCTCCAAAACTAGAGAGAAATAAAGTGTCTCCTGTCAGAACTGAAATGAATTGTATTTTTGTTCTTGCCCATTCAGGCATGCTTGGTACATGGACGCTGTTTGACCTTTCCATTTTATCAAAGGTATGTCGTGTTGTATTTCTTCCCTTGCTTTTGTTTGAACAGTCTTTTATCCCTGACTATCATTCAGTTCCGCTTGTCCTTTGCTCCTTCTCACAAATTTGATCTGCCTCGTAATCAACATTAAACACATCTTTAGCGAAGTTGGTATCTAAAGCCTGATATTCCCTTCAAAGTCTGGAGGTGAGAATTGAGAAATGGGACCAGTCCTGTGTCATGATCCCACTTGCACCTCTAGACTGCGTCAAGCACCATTTTCACCAGGTCAGGGTCTTAGCGATGGGTCTGATGCCCAGTTGGTGATTGGGTAGAATGATGTGGACATGGAGCCTGGCAGGGATTAGGGCCACTTTCTGGCTGGGTGAGGCAGCTGTTCTTGTGGATGTCGACCGTGCACAGCCTTCAAAGTGGCAATGGCAATGCAACTGGGGTAGGTGAGGAACGCATTGGTTATTGAAATTTGGTTACCGGCCCATTGACTGTTTCCCTCCCCCAGCTTTCACTTTCTTTTCTACCACGTCACAGCTGCAGGAAGCCCCTGAATGACTTTGAAAATGCCGAATAGCCAGGAGACAAACTCTCAATGGGTTCCCTGTTGGCCCCCAACACACCCAATGAACACGGCAGCAACTTCATCTTCCTGTGTGCTACCCCATTTCCCCCCAAACACCACCACCAGCAGCACTGTCCATCCTCAGGGAAGGCAGCACAGTTTGGAATGGAGATAGCACCATTTTATTGTCTTTCCTCCTCTATTCCACCCTGATTCTAGATGGGAAAATCCAACCTCCTATTGCATCACTGTGATTTAGCTGGTAGCACTCTCTGAGCCACAAGGTTCTGGGCACAAGTCCCACTCTCGGAGTTGAGTACAGACATCTACGCTCACACACCAGTGCAGTACAAAAGGAGCACAGGGCTGCTGGAGGTGAGGATGTGATGTTAAGCTGACGACTGTCCCATCTGTTAGCTTGGTAGAATGTCAAACAAAACTCACGGCCTTATTTGGAAGGGGAACCCAGGAGTTACCTCTGGTGCTCATGTCAATCCATCAACATCAGATGAAAGAAAAGATTATCTGGTTATTACCACATTGCTACCTGGAGGAGTTTGTTGTGGACAGATTGGCTGCAGTGTTTCTTCGAATACAACAATAACTACACTCCAGTGTATTTCATTGGCTAAGTCACTCTTTGAGATATGCAGTGGTTGTGAAGAGTGTTGTATAAATGTGAATTCTTTGCTGCTTTACTTTCACCTGTAAATTTGCAGCTGAACTATTTCCCTAGAAATGTGTGCAGACAATAAAGAGAATGAGCTCAGTTTCATTCGCTGTGGATGGTAAGTACCTCTCCGTACCTTGCTGCACTAACACTGGGTATAGGTTTTAGTTTTACTGCAGAATTAAGGGCAGTGGCTATTCAAGATGTTATGAAGTCTTGTGCTGCTGAATGCTTTCAAGTCCGGTGGCCTGTTAATGTCAATAGGCAATGGTATTTCCCACTCTGAAAAGACAGGTAGATGTCACAGTCAAAAATATTTAAGAGTCACTGATAGACTACAAGGAAAAATTGGTCTTGCTGTGTTTCAGCACATAACAGTCAGGGATGATAATATGGGAGCAAATCTGTCATTGGTCACAGCTCCCTCATAAGGGAGGAAAGATTTCCATTTATGTCACATCTTTCACATCTTCAGGAAGGTCCAATGTCCTTGAGAGCAAAAAAACACGGTTTCAAAGTGTTGCAATGTGGGGGACACAGTGGCCAGTTTGTGCTCAGCAAGATCCTATAAACAACAATGAGGAAATTCCCTGGTGATCTGGGGATTCTTTTACATCCAGCTGAGAGGATAAATGGGTTGAAGATTTCATTAAAGGACAGTACCTCCGACAATGTGGCACACAGTCTGCACTGCACTGAATTTGATTCGATTTGATTTATTATTGTCGCATGTGCCTAGGTACAGTGAAAAGTTTTGTTTTGTGTATAGTGCAGGCAGATCATACCATGTAAAGTTCATAGGGTGAGAGGACAGGGAAAGGAATACAATGTTACAGCTACAGACAAGGTGCACAGAAAGCAAGATCAACATTAGATATGAAATTTGCGAGGTCTATTCAGAAGTCTAATAACAGAGAAGAAGCTGTTCTTGAATCTGTTGGTTCGTGTGTTTAAGCTTCTGTATCTTCTGCCTGATGGAAGAGGTTGGAAGAGATTACAACAGGGCTGGGAGAGGTCTTTGATAATGTTGGCTGCCTTCCCAAGGCAGTGAGAAGTAAAGGTGGAGTCAATGGAGGAAGATTGGCTTGTGTCCTGGACTGGGCTGTGTTCACAACTCTCCGTAGTTTCTTACGGTCCTAGGCAGAGTAGTTGCCATACCAAGCCGTGATGTATCCAGATGGGATGCTTTCTGTGGTGCATCTACAAAAGTTGCTAAGAATCCTTATGGACATGCCGAATTTCCCTTAGCCTGCTGAGGAAGTAGAGGCATTGTCGTGCCGCCTTGACCATTGCATCAGTGTCGGTGATCCAGGCCAGATTGTTGGTGATCACCAGTCCTGTGAACTTGATGACCTCGGCCATCTCCATCTCAGCTTCACTGATGTAGATAGGAGCGTGACCTACACTTGCATCCTGAAGTCAATGACCAGTGCTGACAGGGTTTATGTACCCACATCTTTGGAGTGAAACCACAATCTTTTGACTCTGAGGCAAATGTGTCATTGTTACTATACACCCCAACTTGATGACACTGCTGAATGTCTGCTAGTGTTTTCCACAATTAATAATTGTCACTGTGCTCCTCTGATGTTATTGTTTGACTTGTGTGTCAAGTGACCTTGATCTGTTGGAAAACAGCAGTGACAAATGTCCCACATCACCTTCCTTGGGAATCTGCTGTGCTATTTAACAATGTTGATCAAGGGCAGGGAATTGCAGAATGGTCATTTTTTTTATCTTTTGAGAGCAAACTTGTCAATGTTAGGGAAGACTTAAAAATGCGCATTCTGTTTAATCAAGGAAATTGTTCTTTAGCTCAATGGTAGCCCACTTGCCCTGAGTCAGTGGCCAAGAGTTCAAGTCCCACTTTAGTACCTGAGCACCTCACACAGGCCGACGTTCCTGGTTGTACTGAGGAATGCAGCACTGTCAAAAGGTGTAGGGGAGGCAGTGGCCTCATTGTATTATCACTGAACCATTAATCCAGTGACCCAGGTAATGTTCTGGGGACCCAGGTTTGAATCCTGCCATAGCAGATAGTAGAATTTAAATTCAATTTTTTAAAGAAACTGGAATTAAGAATCTAATAACGACCGTGAAACTGCTGTTGATTGTCGGAAAAACCCATCTGGTTCACTGTCCTTTAGGGAAGGAAACTGCCATCCTTACCTGGTCTGCCCCACATGTGACTCCAGACCCACAGCAATGTCGTTGACTCTCAGCTGCCCCCTAGGCAATTAGAAATGGGTAATAGATGCTGCCTAGCCAGCCATGCCCTCACCATGTGAATGAAAATAGTCATCGGATAAACATGTGGATGATAATGGAATAGTGTCGGTTAGATGGGCTTCAGATTGGTTTCACAGGTCAGTGCAACATCGAGGGCCGATGGGCCTGTACTGCACTGTAATGTTCTATGCTAAGCTGAGGCCCACTTAGATGGACACAGAAGTTCCCGTTGCATTTCTCAAAGAATTGCAGCGGCGTTTGCCCGGTGTCCTGATTTTTGTTAATATCTAAAAGAAGTATCATTGAGATTGATTGTGATCACTTAACTCACTTCTGTTTATGGGACCAAGTGTGCAAAATGATTGATGCCTCTCCCTGTATTACAGCAGATCAAATCTCTTTCAGGAGCTGTGCAAGCTCTTTGGAGCATCTGGAGCTTGAGGGAGATTCTGTGTAAGTGCAGGGTTTTTTTACTTTCCTCAAAATAATTATAGTGGATTTATTCATTCAAAACTCATCCACCAGCCACAGGGTTAAAATCGGGCCCTGTTGACTACTCGGATTGAGAGTAAGCCGCTGCAGATCTGTCTGATGCTAAACATTAATTATTCAGGACCCTGAGGTTTCATAATAATATGTAAAGGATCTCTAGACTACAACTAAATCTAATTAAAAGTGATAATTGAAGATTTAATTAAAGTCTGATCCTGAGTCCTAATCAGCCTTCAGTCCAGCACAAAATCCACACAGTTTAATTTAACTGAATATATTAATGCCTTATCTAAAATCCATGTTTCTAACCAGTAATCTTTAATCATTAGCAAAGATATCTGACTTTAAAGCCAAATTGAATGTTTCACATCCAAAAGGAGAAGAGAAATTAGATTTCAATCGACTAATCACATTTCGAACAAGGCCCAGAAAGAACATGTGACAACATCCAACTGAAAAATGCAATCATTGTTTCAATTAATTCTCGGATAAAATGATCGCTAACATTACCCCAATTTATGTTTCCAAGCTTCTTGTCATACCATGCCTTTGATGAAGGATATCATTCACTCTCTACATCGAGAAAATTCCCTCAAGAGCTAAGCTTTTTCTGTTGACTAAACCATTCTATTTGCAAGGAGATTTGAATACAGCAGTAAAAATGTTTTGCTGCAATTGGATAGAACCTGTGTGAGAAAGTACCTGATAGAGTTCTGATCTCTTTATCTCAGGAAAGTGGTATTTGCCGCAGAGGAATTGGAATGATGTTCACCAGACTTATCTCTGGGGCATTGGGATTGTCCTAGGTGGAGAAGCTGAGGAAGTTGGCTCTGTATGCTTGACAGTTTCGAAACATTGAAGATGAAGCTTACAAAATTCTCACAGGACTTGAGCGAGTGGACATTTCTCCTGGCTATTGTGTGTAGAGCAAGGAGGCACAGGCTCAGAATGAGAGGCAGACCATTTAAGACTGAGATGAGGAGGAATGTTTCACTCAGAGGCTGGTGAATCTGTGTAATTCTCTACCTTGGATGTGGAAGCTCAATCCTTCAGCAGCCTCAGGATAAAATATGAATAGATTTCTGAATACCAAAGACTTAAGGGGGTGTAGAGATTGTGGTGAAAAACAAGTGAAGTGGTAGCTAAGCTGCCATGATTTGTTCAAATGGCAAAACAGGCTTGATGAGCTGAATGGCCCCCCTCTTGTTTCCTATGTCCCTATGATTTTTAATAATTTTTCATTTGGCCTCCACCTGTCCATGAAAAATGAGTTTCAGAACACTTCTTTCCTGACTACTGTATTTCTGTCAAAATCTCCAATTGACAGTTGTTCTATCCCCATATCCTTCATGATCCACTTAATCTTTGTTTAAACATTCATGGCATCAAGTGTTGGCATAGTCTTGGACCAAAGGGCCTGTTCCTGTGCTGTAATGTTCTTTGTTCCCCTTACTCCATTTCTTCATCCGGCATTTTCCTTATCAGATTTTAAAAGAAGTGGGAGAAGACCATTCAGTCCTTTTCAGCCTGGTCTCCCATCCAACATGATCGCGGCTGCTTTAATTGCACTCTCCTGCTCACTCCAAATATCCCTCGACTATCCCAGCCTTCGATATTTTCAATGAAGAACCTTCTGGGGTGGGAGAATTCTAAGGAATTACAAATCCAATTACTCGCCCCAGCTCCAACATTCCCCCCCCACCCCACCCCCCCCGCCGCAAACAAACCCTATACTTCTTTCCTTTTCTCAGCGTCAACAATACCACCATTATCATCAATGCCTGGAAAAATAAGCAGCAAAGATGATGGAATAGTCCAGACTGGACTCAAATCTTACTAATGATTAAAGAAATAGACTCCAAATGCACCCAAATTAAACAATTCTCGAATATTCTCAGCTGAAGCCAATTCTACTTCAGTTCTCTATAATGAATTAAAACAATGCTTTCAAAGATATGTGTTTCCCATGGACATTGGCTCACCAGGACCTCTTTGCACCACAAACATTTGGCAGAGAATGATTCATTGTTATGACTGTTGATCCATTTATATACCAGACATGAAAGGGTTAGGCTGGAATGTGACAGAAGAATAGCAGAACGTTTTACCAGTGGTATCGTAACATGGACCACTGAAAGGCAACTTGGGGTTGAATGAAATGCAGAGGTCAGCCAGCAGACGCTCTGACCTTTACATTCCTTAATTGAACACTGCTCACCCAGAAATAGGAATCAGGGAAGAGGGGAAACCAGGACCAATTTATGCCCAGCCTGAGAAATATTGGATTAGTGCATCGACAGAGTAAGGTTTCAAATAGTTGGTGTCTCAATGTGGAATAATTAACACATTTTGGCATTTTCCAGAGTAATGGTGAAAGTGATTTCATTTTGTGATTAACAATGAAAAACAAAATTCCTTTGGCTCGATCAGACTTACAAGCGTGGTAGTGCAATATTTAGAATCATAGAATCCCTATAGTGCAGAAAGAAGCCATTTGGCCCATCTGCACCGATACTGTGAAGAGCATCCCATCCAAACCCAACCCAACCTCTGCCTGTAGCCCTGAATTTACCATGGCTAACCTTCCTAGCCTGCAATCCCTGGACATTATGGGTTTTTTTAAGCATGGCCAACACACCTAACTTGCAAATCTTTGTTCTGTGGGAGGAAACTGGAGCACCTGGAGGTAACCCATACAGACACAGAGAGAATCTGTAAACTCTACACAGTCATCCAAGGCTAGAATCAAACCTGGGTCCCTGGCACTGCGAGGCAGAGAGCTAACCGTTGAGCCACTGTGCTGTGAATTTATGTTACTAGGCTCGTGATCGAGATTCACATATGTGAGTTCAAATCCCATTATGGTTATGAGGATATTTAGGTAGATAATTAAATGAATCTGAAACAAAATCCCAGTACTACAAGCCATGAAACAACCAAATTTTTGGAAAAATCCATCTGGATGACTATCTTCACAAAAAGATATTAATCAGCTGCCCATACCAGACCAGGCCTCGTACTGAATCCAGAGCCACAGTAATGAGCTTAACTCTTTATTGTGCTCCTAAAGTTAATCAGTTAAATTAAAACCATTACAGTAAATTATTATACCTGACAGTACTGTGTGGGTATCTTTACCAACAGATCACTGCTGTTCAAGAAAGTGGCTCATCAATAAGTGTTGGGTTTACCTGTGATTCCCACAACTTGTGAAACACAAATTACTGCTACAGTTCACTGGGGCAGTGCACTGCAATTCCAGGCCTGCTAATCCTGGAGTCAAAAAAAAGCTAAAGACTTTTAAAAGTACCCACAGAGTTCCGCAAGTTACCTGACCTTCAGATTTGGGTTGACAAAAAGCCTGGACCACGGTTTCTGTACTTAACAGGCAAGACTACTTATTGCAAATAATTAAAATCTAGATATAGTCAAACAATTACGAGCTGTTGATACTTAAATCAACGACTTAAAACTCTAACCTCCTTATAAACTCTCCCACTACACTCATGCGCACACACAGACAGACAGACAGTTTAAAAAAAGACACTTTGGTGTTAAGGGCAGAGGGGAAAACGGGGAAGGCAATTCAATGGTTCCTGTCCACAAGGTTTGCTGAGATGGTTCTTATGCTAATCAGAACATTGCTTTCTGATCTCCCTCCTCCAGATACTTTCTGCAATTTTCAGAAGGTGCAGAGTGACAGATTCACCCTTAGAAAGGTCTTTGACTTATTAATTAACAGTCACATCTCATTGCAATTCAAAAGGGGCTGTCTTCAGGTTTATGATACATTTTCACTTCAGAGAAAAGAAACATCTGCCTTTGTGGAGATCCAAAATATTCACACTCCAAGCTGTTCAGCTGCCTAGAAACCAATCAAATGGTTGTTGAAAGCAGAAGGCCTTTCTCATTGATCCATGGCCTCATGACCAGTTATCAATCAGCTACTTGTTGCCAGCCAAGCTCCACAGCCTTGGTACCAGCTGGTCAGCAAACTAGGCTTCGACCTCTACTTGAAACTGCAGCTGTATAAACAACACTTACAATGAGAGTCAGGTTACTTTTATAAAAAGAAGTGCAGCAACCCTTTGATAGTCTTTGATTTTCAAAAGTTGTTCTCCCATTTCTGCAGAAAATTTTTTTCAAAAAGTCATGTCTACATGACAAAGTCATGTCAAAAAGTCACCCTTCATCAGAAAGGGTGTAGGCCCAAAACGTCAAGCTTTCCTGCTCCTATGATGCTGCTTGGCCTGCTGCGTTCATCCAGCTCCACACCTTGTTATCTTGGATTCTCCAGCATCTGCAGTACCTATTATCTCATGTCTACAGTACTAACGTGTTTCCTGCTTTCCAGCATCCTTGCTACATTTTGAAGATATTTGATTATTTTTAATTTTTAAAGTTTTCTCCATTTATGAAAATGTGGACTTCTTGCTGGGAGCTGGGGTCCTTGTACCAGACAAAATTGCTTTTTTCGAGTTGCTCACTTTGTCATTGAGAGTTAACAGGCTAGTAAATACTGTGGGGCTTTTACAATTGAGGTAAAACTTGTCCTTACATCACAACACCACATGTAGATATTCTGTCATCAGGCACAGGGATTCCCATCCCAAACCTAAGGTTGGCCAGATCACCACACTTCCTCCCCACACCTCCCCCACCACCCCCCCCAACTGAGGTCCGTTAACTCAAGTAAAAAGTGATTGCATTGGTAATCTTCCAGCTCTGCCCTTCTCGAGAGCAATTAGGAACTGCTAATAAAGGCTGGTCTTGTCAGCAACCTTCAAATTGCATTAAAAAAATTAAAATACACCAGGTAAACTTTGAGCTATCATGAAGCTGCCTTGCCAACTCTACTATTTAATCTATCAACTGAGTGTCAGTGCACAAATAAAAATCACCCCCAAAATGGCTGTTGCTTTAGCCTGTGCTTTAAGTCAGTACTATTTCCTGGACATTGAAATACTAATCTGAGGTCTTCCGGGGCTGTAGGTGTCTATATAAACTTTGCTTCTGAGGCGGTTTGCTTTTTATCAATAATTACAGCACTTCAACTCCTTGTGTACTGTAACACACCTTTATTTACATGTGGGCATAGGCTATCAAATATAGTTCTCTAGAGTAAGATTTTCCAGTTAATATATGCCTTCGAGACTGGTATCTTCCCTCTTGCTGATGTCAGAGTCATTTCATCAGTTAAAATATCATGATTTACTTGAATCTCACGATAGCACATCTCCTCCTGTTTCTTTCTATTTGTTTTCCATTCTTGCAGTACTTTTACTGACTCATTCAGTCTTTGTAAGCATTAACGTCATTACCACTAACACCCTTCCACCTCCAAAGTATGACCCTCGCAGCTCGAGATAATGTGAATCTTTGGCTGTACACCTCAAACAGATTCACTTCAGTTCAATACAAGGGGGATGATTTACAAAGCAGCTTATGAATTAGAAGCCTGCTCCACCACTCGGTAGTTTCATTGCTGATTTGATTACTCTACATTCTCACTTACACCTAATGTCCTATTGCCTCTTTGCTTACTTTGTTTAATTTTTTTTGTATTCATTCATGGAATGTGGGCATTTCTGGTTGGATCAGGATTTATTGCCCAGCTCTAATTGCACTTTATTACAACTGAATGGATTGCTAGGCCAACTCAGAGGGTAGTGTAGAGTCAACCACATTTCTGTGGGTCTACAGTACCCATGTTGGCCAAATCAGGTAAAGGTGGCAGATTCCTTCCAAGTGGACATTAGGTTTTTACTACTGTTAGACATTTACATCCAGATTTTTTTATTGAATATGAATTGCACCATCTGCTGCCCCCAAGAACAGGACATGGCTCTCTGGATTTCTAGTCTAGTGACAATACCACTAGGCTGTTGTCTCTCCATATACTTCTGCTTAAGAATATTGACTCTGTTTTCATCATCTGTTTAGGAAGAGAGTTCCAAAGATGCAAGACCCACTGTGAAAAAAAATCTCTCATTAATACTGTTTTGAATGGCAACCTCTTATTTTGTTTTTAAACAGAGATCCCTCATTTTAGGTGCTCTGCAAGAGAAATCATCTCCACATCTACCCTGTCAAGACCCTCGGGATCTAACATGTTTCAGTCAAGTCACCTCTCTCTCTTCTAAACTCTAGTAGATAAAAATCTAGCCTATTCTACCTTTCCTCATAAGACAACCTGCCAATTCTAGGTATTGGTCCAGTAAACCTTACCCGAACTCCATTTACATCCTTTTGTCAATAAGGAGACCAATAATGTAGAGTGCTTGAGACGTGGCCTCACCAATACCCTGTATTACTGGAGCAAATCCTCTAACTCTTGTATTTCATTCACCTCGTGATAAATATTAACATACTCACTTATTGTGCCTGCATATTAACCTTTTGCAATTCATATACTAAGATATCCAGGCCCTCTGCATCCCAGATCTGTGTGCAATTTCTCACAACTTAGATAATGTTTCTTTTTATTCTTTTTGCCAAAATGGATAATTATATATTTTCCCATATTATATTTCATTTGCTAGCAGTCTCCAGCAAATTATCAGTTTAACAAGTTGCAAACATCACAAACATATCATGTTTTCCACTTCAGTTTTATGAATTAACTAATTAGGATTTACTCATGTCTCGCTGGAAAGAGACTTCTCTCTAGGATTTGAAGAACTTTGACGCCTGCTTTAAATTGCTCATGCTCTTTATGCCATTGATTTAGTTACGCAGCATAAATCTGCGACAATCACAAATGTAGCTGATAAATAGACCACATTCTCACGTCTGATTCATGCATACATGTTACATATGGCCAATCAACAGATGAACCATTTGTACCTACTCTCTGTTTCCAAACCAGTTTTCCATCCATGTCAATAGTCTACCCCCTTACTCGATGAGTTTTTATGTTCCACATTAATCTTTGATGTGGCACCTTATCACATGCCTTCTAGAAATCTAAACACAGTACATCCACTGGTTTTCTCCCTTATTTAGTATATCGTGAGTAATTTTGGCCCCTGAATCTAAGAAACAATGTGCTGGCACTGGAGGGGGTCCGCAGGGGGTCCAGAGGAGGATTACAGGAATGATCCCAGGAGTGAAGGGCAAATAGTGAGGAGTGGTTGAGGACTCTGGGTTTGTAGATGATAGCATTTAGAGAATGGGAGGGGTTCTGAATGAAGCTTACAGAATGCTGAGAGGCGTGCTAGCGTGGACATGGAGAAGATGTTTCCACTAGCAGGAGAAGCTAGGACCCGAGGGCACAACCTCAGAGTGAAAGGATGACCCTTTAGAATTGAGATGTGGAGGAATGTTTTCAGCCAGAGGGTGGTGAATCTGTGGAACTCAGTGGAAGTCATTCATGTATTTAAAACACAATCAGAATAATGGGGAGAATGGGGTTGAGAAACATATCAGCAATGATTGAATGTTGGAGCAGATCCCTTGGGTAGGATGGTAATTCTGCTCCTATATCTTATGATCTTATCCACAACATATATCACTTCCTTAAAGAACTACAATAATTTGGGATTAAACATGATTTCACTTTCAAAAAATCCTGTGATTGCCTGATTGTTGCAAACTTTTCTAAGTGCTTTGCTATAATATTTTCCATAAATATCTTCCCTATGACAAATGTTAAGTTTCAGACCGACAGTTTCATGTTTTCTGTTCTCTACCTTTTTGTAGGAGGTCTTGAATTGTGTGAATGTATATTATATTTCATATTGTTTGGGATTGAAGATTTGAAGGATTGTGGAAAAAATGGATTTCTGTCTTAAGAAAGATGTCACTGAAAGCTCACTGTGAACATTTTTTTAAAAAGCTTCATAGAAATCACGTGACTGGTGAAAAGTGCTGGAGAGCCACATTGAGGATGTTTTGAACAGTGACTGGCTTGGTGAGGTTCTTGTTTTATCTAGTTCAGTTGGAGGGAATTCTGCCGAGATAACGTTAGCCCAGCTGATCTCTTCCATTTCTGAAAATAAAACCCACTTGTTGAATTGAGGATAAAATCTATTTGTTCTTTTATTTTAAAAGTTAGTTGGAAAAACACCTCCTGATTACATTTTCTGAGAAACCTGCATCTGCAAGACTTCACAAGTAACTGCATGATTAGTGACTTGACCAGATGTGACAGAGTCCAGGCTTTTCTATGCTTTCTCTTTTTGCCTTCAAGAATAACCATTGACTGAAATGTTTAAGCCAATCTCTGCAGAGAAATGTGTGATTTTCTCATTTTCCTGAAGAGAGTAATGAAAGTTTGATATGTCCATAGGTGATCTGGGGTCATGATACGTGGCCAAGGCAGTGATTGATTTATATTTGCTACACAATTGACCTTTGTATACCAAATGTTGGAGAAGGGACAACTGGCTGACAGATTTCCAGCTACTGTGTGCAGATTTCAAATGAGGATAGACTCAGCTTTGAGGCCTTTGCAATTAGGCTAACACTCTCTGATAATGTTTCTGAGCAACATAGGCTTTGATTCATCCTTTCCCTGGTCTGTTGGATTTACTCCAGATTTCAATAATCCAAGGCAGTTTTAACAATAGACTGTACCTAACATTATTTTTTGAAGTAAAGTGCATTCAAAATACTGCAAGAAAATCTCTCTCATACAATGATTACAATTATGTGAACATGTTTACATGGACTTGTCTGAGGATCAGACTACTCTGTCCCAAGCTCCAGCCATTGATCAGATAACCTCCTGAGGTAGCTAACTATGCTCTGAGGCAAGCTTCCTTGTTACTGTTTTTCTATCCAGACAGGGCTGTGTGTTCAAACCCTAATGCTCTCCAGTCTCCAGCAAATGATCGGTTTGACCACTGGCAAACATTACAAACGTGTTATGTTTTCCACATTGGTTATGATCAATTAACTCATTAGAACTTTCTTGAGCCGACTTGGAAAGAAAGGAGACAGAAGCATTAAAACCAGTGTCCTTTCGAGTCACATTTCTTTTTTTAGAGATAACAAAGCGTGGGGCTGGATGAACACAGCAGGCCAAGCAGCATCATAGGAGCAGGAAAACTTGACGTTTCGGGCCTAGACCCTTCATCAGAAATAGGGGAGGGGAAGAGGGTTCTGAAATAAATAGGGAGAGACGGGGAGGCAGATAGAAGATGGATAGAGGAGAGGATAGGTGGAGAGGAGGCAGACAAGTCGAAGAGGCGGGGATGGAGCCAGTAAAAGTGAGTGTAGGTGGGGGGCTAGGGAGGAGATAGGTCAGTCCAGGGAGGACGGACAGGTCAAGGGGGCGGGATGATGGTAGTAGATAGGAGA
>JAHRHZ010000266.1:21603188-21639006 GCA_024137785.1 Ginglymostoma cirratum
GTGTTCCTCCAGCTCCACACTGTGTTCCTCCAGCTCCACACTGTGTTATCTCTGTTGAATTAGTGCTCCCTTCCCCACGTTCCTCAGCCTGATGAAATTCTACATTTCTGCCTGGCTCTGTTGATCCCAATTTCTTTTAAAAATGTGGACCATTCCTGAAGTCAAATTGGTTCCTTGTGGCACTGGATCATTGGGTGGGGTGAGAGGAAGACAAATTACAGCCCCTTTCATACAGTACTAGCTACAGTGTACTAAGCTGAATTGCCTTGTGTGAACATTAGTGAATGGGCGAAAGAATGCATTTTACTGAGTGGGTGGCTGGATGAATTGGTGAGTAGTGGGGAAAACTGTATGGTGGATAGGTGGGTGAGGAAATTGTTGAGGTGAGTGAGGTGGTACAAGTGGGTAAGTGCATAGGCAGCTTGTAGGATAGTTTGGTTGGGTTAATGGGTGTTAGGAACTAATTAGGTTGTGTTGCGAGGGGTTAGTAGGGAGCCACGGCTTCTGGGGGTGGTCAGATGCTAAGGGAGATGGAAGGGTTTGGGGAGTCAGTGTGATTGGGTGGTCAGTTTTGTATATTTATACAAGAATTTGGCCAGAAGTTTTCCATCTACCATTTTCTGGGAAACTATACCGGTAGGTACATTAGAACTATCCAAAGTCCATGTCTCCAATCGGAGACTCTTTTGGAGGGTTCTGGGGAGCAGGAGAATTGCCCATTAGAAATTCAGACTTGCCAGGAAATTCCTACAGCATCAGTGCATTGGGATTCCTGCAGGGTCCCAGCACGCATCTCTGCTTTTACATTCAGTGTCTAGTGATGTCTGAAGCAGAAGATCTGGGTCAGTTGTGTCTCCCATCTACAAGGTATACTGCAGAAATTCACCAAGGCTCCTTAAAAAAACACCTTCCAAATCCATGACCACTTCCATCTAGATAGACATGGGAACACCACTGTCTGCAAATTCCCCTCCAAGCCATTCAGTCTCCTGACTCGGAAATACATCGCCATTCCTTTTAGTGTCAAAGGTGTTATCTGCAAAGGGCTAGTGAAATCCAGCCTTAGAATTCCACCAATCATTCAAGAGGATTGGGGCTGGCAACATTATGCTAATTTCTCTTTTTTTTTGCTGTTTCAAACACTTCATCCAACTAAAATGGAGATAGGTATTCAGAACAGCAAGTAACTTACATTCTGACAGGGTAGACCAAGAACAGAAGTTTGGGTCTCTCCAAGAGGGAGGGGTTCAGTGGAACTTGTTTTCTGAAAACCGATATTCTCATGAAGACTTCACTAGTACCATTTCTTAAAATCAACATTTTCATAGGTAACATGGGGATATAATTCTGATTTAATATGCTTTGGCTTGATGTATATGATAGGTAGGACTGGTTTGGAAACCTAACCAATCCGGATTCTTGTATGGGGTATGGGTGTCACTGGCAAAGCTGGCATTTGTTGCCCATTCCAAATTGCTCCTGATTTGATTGGTTTTCTTAGCCATTGCAAACAGAAAACACATTTACCTTCTCCTGAACTTTTAGAGCAACCTTCTGACGGAGATTTTGTCAGAACTGATTCACTAAAACAAAGCGTTGAGGCAGCAACTCGGTGAAAAAGCTGAATCCCCCTTTTTACAGCACTAGGTGCCATATTTCAGTAAGTAAAGAGTGGAAGAGTCACGACATCTCTTAGAAAAGCCATGGAGAAAAGGTAAGTAAGTAATGAAAATATGTAAGGGACATTGAGTGGGTAAGATAAGTGGGTAAAGTGTTTGGAACTCCTTGCCTCAGAGACCTGTGGAGATAGAGTTCCTTCTGTATATTTAAAGATGAGATAGATTCTTGATCAGAAGGCGAATCAAGAGTTTTGGGGAAAGGGCAGGAAAGTGGATGTGAGGAGTGTTGGATTAGCCATGATCCTACTGAATGGCAAAGCAGACTTGACAGGCCGCGTGGCCTAGTCCTGTTCCTATTTCTTATTGTCTAATGAGTAGCAGTTAGGCAGTGAATTTGGTCGATGGGTCTAATGGGTGGCAGGTTGGTGAGGCAGATAGATGATTCAGTGAGTAGTTGAGGGGGTTGGGAAAGGTAGTATCAGGTCGGGTTAAGGGAGTAGTCAGGTTGAGTCGCCAGAGAATTGAGTCAGGCAAGGGTTGAGGATCAGTCAGGTGGTTAACAGGGAAACTGGGCAGCGGGGCTGGGTCTAGTTGGATTGATGGGAATCAAGTTGGGAGCAAGGTTGGGTTGAGTGGTGGAGTCAGGGATTTAAGGGAATAGGTGGTCAAGGGTTGAGTCAGCATTGGGGAGGAGTGGGCATGATGATCAGTGTGATTGATTTCAATTGAATATTTACCCAGGAGACTTGATGCCTTCTTTCTAAAATTTTCTGGGTAACTATTCAGGTCCCCTTGGTACTGTCAGAAATCTCCAACTCTAATTCAGTGCTGGTGAGGTGTTCAGAAAGGACTAGGAGTTGCCCATTAGGAGTTGAGGGCAATTCCTACAGAATCCTTGAGTTGATATCTCTGAGAGCTCCCATAATACTGCTTGGGAGGAAAATTCTGATCTCTGATATCCAGACACTGGAAGATTTTGATTAAATATAACCTTTCAACTACGAATAAAATATGTATTTGTAATAAAGATGGTTAATTCAAAAATAAAGGAGTTTGGATGCTGGAGAATTGGAATTGTTACAAAAACAACTGGAAAAACTCAGTAAATCAGTCAGAATTTGATGAGAGGCACAGAGTTAATCTTTGAGGTCAATGATTTTCCGTAATTATCTAATGATAGACATGTCCAACTGTGGCCGTCGCACTTCAGGTTCATTAGAAAGAGCTACATATTTTTCGAAGAGCAACTTTAAGCCACAGTCGAATGGAAGAAGTCTTTTCAAATTTGAGAACATTTCCAGTGTGTTGCAGCTGATAATTCAATTGAAGTTGTTTCTCTCAAAGTATTGGATTACTGAAGCTGTCTGTACAGATACCCTTATGGGCCACATTAAAAATATTCAGCTGCTCAGATCCCTAAAAATGTTTGTGTGATCTTGTACGTTTTACAACAGTTTTGTAGAGTCATGAATGTTCAGGTTTCCTACTTTGCTGAAATGTAAAACTTCAAAGGTAAGTTGATAATTTCAACTGAAATCAAACTCTGGAGTGTTCAACACTTCGTAGCTGGTTGACACAAGTCTTACGGATATTTGAGTGATGTAAAAATATTTCATTTCAGAAAATCACAAAGAGCTTTTGTTAAAATCTGAATGAGGCTTTTAAAGAGATATGAGAGAACTAGGAGGACAGGCTGACTCTTGAGAGCATACACTTATCAGACTTCTGTCCTGTTCAAAATGAAATGTGTCAGAAGCTCAATTCTTTGTGGTAAATAAGATAAATGAGCATGCGTCAGATCAAACCTCTGTACATTATGTTAAGCATTTAAATGATTCTCTAACCAAATCAAAATACAGATTGTAAAAGCTGATTCCCATCATAAACACATGGCACAGATGTTGGAATGGTGAGTGATGCTGGGTCAGTAATTCTTCAGAGGCTCCAGTCTAAGGCACAGAGTTCAGCACAAGCAGGATGAAGAACAGATCATCATTCTGGTCATCACCCCTCAAATCAAGTGTGTTTTCTTCTGTTTGCAGTGTGCAAGATGAAATCTATTCAATTTGAGGACTGAATTTTATTCTTTTCTTTTCATAGCTTTAATTTATTTTAAAAGAACAGTGAATTCCATTGAAAAAGTTAGGGTCTTTAATAAAAACGTATAGACAAAAGGAATCTGTATTGATGAGGTCCACTTTATCAACTAGTGCCTTTGTTTGGTTCAAGCTTTCACATGGAAGGAACTGACACCAGTTGGAATTAAAATAAGATTCCTCAGTAACAATGGGCCTAAAGCAGCAGCATTTTCATTTGCAATACAGTGCTGAGATTTACATGTCCAAATAATTTGGCATCTGCAAACAAGCAAAGCATGATAGTGCTAATTCTTCTATAAAGATACATCATTGATTAAGTACAGGTTTTAAACATTTGTAACAGTGATGTGCTGTATTTGATAATGCACATAGTAATTTCCTTTTACACAATTTCTCTCAATGTTTTTCCTTTCAGATGAGAAATGGGGGGGATGGAAGGATTATCAGAAATGGTATATGTCTGATTGATTTTTCTAAGGTTAGAGGTGGAAAACCTTCATCTAAAGTGTTTTCATTATCTGTGCGCTGGGGCATCTGCAAAACCTGGGTGTTCGGAGAAATTTGGGAGAGCAGTACGCTTCAAAAGAACAATTTAAAAACTGTTAGAATTGGATCAGTTCAACAACAGGAGCTGGTTCTTTTATTTTACTGCCGCTTCATTCCTATTCAGGCAAATGTTTCCCAGTACTGATGGTAGCATTACCAAAATAAGCAAGCCTCCACACAAAACATTGACATTAGAGGTCTGAGTGAAAATCTGAATGTTTGTGTGATGACAATGCACATTCATTGCTGTGTAATTTAATATAACTAAATGCCCTAAAGAACTTTCGGGCTGAACATTTACAACAATAGGATAGGGAGGAAGTTACATAGCAACAGGTACTTTTAATGATATAAATACTAAAGATGCTTTAGAAGAGCTTTAAGAGATGGTGTTTCAGAGCCTGCAGACTCTGTCAAAGGTAGGCTCTAGAATAGAAAGAAAGGGAAAACGCACTAAGCGTGATAATGGTGTAAGTTAGACGTTGGAAGATGTGGTAAACACATTGGGTGCGAATTCCAACTTTGCCACCTGTAGAAACGGGGAATACATCACTGGTGATAACATCAACACCACTGCTGTTTAACACTGCATGGAGTTTCTGCAAATGAAGATGGGCAAGTGGACAAAGTTGCATTTGGTCTCCATTTTGGAAAGTGTGATCATAATGCAGTTAGACTTAGCATCATTATGGAAAGGGCAACGATAAGGCAGGAATAAACGTTCTGACACAGTTTAGGAGAAAATTACTGCAGATGCTGGATTCTATTCTGAAAAAAAAATGCTGGAGATCATGCTGACATTTTGAGTCCAGATGACATGGTGGCTCAGTGTTTAGCATTGCTGCCTCACAGTGCCAAGAACCTGGGTTCGATTCCACCCTCACGTGACTGTCTGTCTGTGTGCAGTTTGCACATTCTCCCCATGTCTGTGTGGGGGTGCTCCGGTTTCCTCCCATAGTCCAAAGATGTGCAGGTTAGGTGCATTGGCCATGCTAAATTGCCTGTAGCCTTCAGGGATGTTTAGATTAGGTGGGTTACAGGGGGATGGGTCTGGGTGGGATGATGACTCTCCATCAGAGCTGCTCTAATGAAGAGTCATCTAGAAACATTTGTCTGCTTCCTCTTTATGGATGCTGCTTGAGCCTGCTGTGATCTCTAGCAATTTTTGTTTTCAGTAGAAGTTCTAAATTGCAGATGGCAAAGTTTACAAAGTTGAGAGATCATCTAGCAAAAGAAGGTAGTTTGCATTTACTTGAAAGAAGATCCATGGCAAATCAGTGGGAGACATTTACAAGTAAGATTTCAAGGGCACAATGTGGGCATATGTCTACAAATGAAAAGGGTGGTATTGCTAATTATAGAGTCGACGGGTTATCTACAAGCATACATAGTAAAATAAAGCAGAAAAATTGAGCTTATGACAATCTCACAAGCTTAGAGGAATATAGAAAGTACAGTGGTGAAGTGAAATAAAAAACTAGAAAAGCATAGAGAGAACACAATTGGCCAGTAAAATTATGGAAAATCCAAAGATGTTTTATAAATACATTAAGAATAAGAGGAAGACTGAGGAAAGAGTTGGGCCTATCAGAGATGCACATGGAACTAAAGTCTGGGTGCAGAAGTACAGGGTTCTGAGTATTTTGTCTCTGTCTTCATAAAGGAAGGGGATGATGCAGACTTTCTAGTTAAACAGGAGGAGTGTTGAAACAGATTCAATTTACATAAAATAAATTATGTGCTTGCTAAATACATTTGAAGTCCTTTAAAAGAGACATGTTAGTTCCTCCTCTCCCCTCCCTGCACATGGAACCGAAACTCTCAGCACAGGCCATTCAGGCATCATTTCAATTCCAGCCAATCACACTCCTGTGATCTTTCTGCACAGGCTTTCAATTAATCTTTTCAGTGTATACTGCTTTTGAAATTTCCTACTGAATTTGCATCCACCATCTTTTCAGACAGTAGTTGCCAGGAAAACATCTGGACAAAAATGACCCAAAATAATAATTTGTTCATATTTATTAAGTTCAACATTTGGCATAACTGTAATATCAGGTTCTTAGGATAAAGGGACAATAATAGTCATGGGTGACTTCACTGGAAAAATCAGATTTGCAATAGTAGCCTGGAAAAAGGATTCAGAGAAAGCTTTTGAGATAATTTCTGAGAGTAGCGTGTTCTTGAACTGACCAGAGAGCTGGTTATATAAGGCTTGTCTTTGGGTCATATAAAAAGATTGATAAGTAACTCAGAGTAATGGCACTGCAAGGGAGCAGTAACAAAAATATGACTGAATTTTACATCTAGCAAAAAGGGAGAAGACTGGGTCTAATATTTGTATTTTAAATCTAAATAAGAGCACAAAAGCTAAGCTAGCTGAGGCGAACCGGTCATGGAAGAAAGATTTAATTGCAGAGGACTTGGAATACGGTGGCAGAATAGGACAGAGTCAGCATGGATTTATAAAAAGGAAATCATGCTTAAAATCTACTGGAATTTTTCAAGGATGTGACCATTTGAGTTGATAAGTGGAAAATAGTGGGCCTGGTTTACTCCAACTTTCAGAAGACTATAGAGAAGGTTCCAAATAAGACTGGGTTAGAGACAAAAAAAAAAACTGCAGACGCTGAAATATCCAAAGTAAACAACCAGGAGGCTAGAAGAACACATCAAGCCAGCCAGCATCTGGAGGAAAGGACAAGTGAACATTCGGGTATTAACCTTCTCCAGGACTTCCAGCCTCCTGTTTGTCTATCCCAAATAAGACTGATTTGTGGAATGGCAAGACTGGTGTATGAAGAGAGATTGGATTGGTTAAGGTTAGGACAATGTTCGCTGGAATTTAGAAGAATGAAGGGTCCTGTTAGAAACCTATAAAATTCTAACAGGACTAGACAGGGTAAGCACAGGAAGGATGTTCCTGATGATCAGACAGTCCAAAACCACAGGTCACAGTCTAAGGATATGGGGTAAACCACTAAGGACTGAGATGAGAAGGAGTTTCTGAAATGAGAAGGCAATAGCCTAGTGGTATTATCGATGGACTGTTAATCCAGAGGCCCGGATAACATTCTGGGGACCTGGTTTCAAATCCTGCCACGGTGGATAGTGGAATTTGAATTCAATAAAAATGTCTGGAATTAAGAATCTAATGATGACCATGAATCCATTGTTGATTGTCGGGGAAAAACCCACCTGGTTTATTAATGTCCTTTAGGGAAGGAAACGGCCATCCTTACCTGGTCAGGCCTATGTGTGAATCCAGACTCTCAGCAATGTGGTTGACTTTGAACTGCCCTCTGGGCAATTAAGGGTGTACACTAAATGCTGCCTGGCCAGTGATGTCCTCATCCTGTTAATGAATAAAAAAAATTTGGAGTGGTGACCTTGAGGAGTTCTCTGCCACTGAAAGTGGTTGAAGGCAAAAGATTTGATATTTTCAAGAAGGAGGTAGATATGTTTCTTAGGGTTAAAAGGATCTAAGGGCATAGTGAGAAAGTGGGAATAGGATACTGAGTTGAATGATCAGCCATGATCATATTGAATGGTGGAGTAGGCTTGAAGGGCCAAATGCTCTTCTTTATATTTGTTTCGAAGGGTCTGAATCTCCCACTCGGGTTAGTAAAATACCATAAACACAGGGTGCCAGACTCCCAAAATCTGAATTGAAAGTGATGTCAAGCATTCGTTTTTCACAGAGTTCTTCGTTGTACAATTCACTTGGTTGTTTGACACCCTATACCTCAATAATAAGCACAAATGCAGAAAAAGCATGTGAACAATTATACTTGGAGAGCGCTTAGCTCTTATCGCTTAAAGAAATACATGATAGTGAGGAATCACTCATTATTTACCTAGCCTGTCAGAACTAAGGGCTGTAATTAGCTAGAACATATGTACCAAAGAAAATAACTGACTAAATCGACGTGAAAAGCTGTGAATATTTTCTTCCAAATACAATCAACAAGAGCCACGCAAGACTTGTTGGAAAGATTTAAACAGAGTTATTTTCAAGATGCTCATTAAAGCTTCCACGAGTGGTTGGTTGTGATATGGCGTTTTGTGCTGCTGCTCAGCAGTTGTGTGGAATTGGTGAATGCATCTTGGCTGTTTCCCAACAGACAGAGGGGCTCTGGTCCTAGGCTTTCATGTATCTCCTGGTAGGTGGTTCTGAAGAAAATACATTGTACTAAGTGGCTTGCAAGGCCGTTCTAGAGAGCTCTTAAGAGTCAAGCACATTGCTGTGGGCCTGGAGTCTCATGAATGCCAGATCAGTCAAGGATTGCAGGTATCTGTCCCCTTAGGATATCAGGATTGCAGATGAGTTTTTATTACCATTGATAATGGTTGCACAGTTAACATTATTGATGTTAATTTCATAATCCACATTTATTAATTGAATTTAAATTCTACCAGCTGCATAATGGGATTTGTGTCCTTGCTCCTATAGAATTGCCCCGGCCCTGTTCAGCCACATTAGGTTATCATTTCCCAAGGTAATTGTTTCATACGGTTTAATCACTACTTCCTAAATCTTGTATTCCCTGCTCTTATTTTGGCTTTTGCTCCTGGCATTATTGGTGCAATTCATTACACTACAGCCCACGATAACAGCATCATTAATAAATCACACAACAAGGGAACATTCAATACAAACAGCATCAGTTGTTCAGTGAAAATATATTCTGCATTTGTTTCACAGACAGCATGACCAGGAGGAATCTGAAGGGGATGAATTCATGGTGCTGGTGGTTTCTGAATCCCATATTATGGATATGAAAAAGTGTTCCCTTCCTGCTGCAAACACAATGTTGCATTCAGGCTTGAGATGTCAGTGAAAGGCAAATTCCCGAACGGTTTAATTAGAATAGTAAATTGAGTAATTAGCATTACTTATGAAAATATTGCTTTTAATCATCAACAAATATATCTGCCATGTTTCAGAGAGTTACTGAATAAAGTGTGAAAAAGTGACCTCAACGATGTCAATTCTTTGCTACACATACTCTTCTTGTTGACAGAAACGTCAAAGGACAAGAGTTGAAAACCTTCAGAACAGAAAGGCAATTATTGTGAAGCTAAAACTGTTATAATGAGACTTTGAGAAAACTCCCCTTTTAACTTTCATCCAGCTGGTTGCAGTCTTTAATATGGTGTAATTTCACTAATGATTTAATATCTTCTTTTTAAATCCATTTTAAATCTATTTGCTTATAAATTCAAATCTGGAAATGGTGTCCCGGGGGAGTTCATCATATTTCAGCACAATGAAGTTTGGAAGCTGTTTCAAATCACTCTGAACATCTGGGTTTCTCCTAACTATAAGTACTTGCCACTTCAAAAAAGCTTTTGTTTTATAATTTGTGTCATTTTGTTTCAGTTCTTTGGTTTTTGGCTTTTCTTGTGGATTTATATGCGGGTGGAATGGAAGTGAAGTGAGACCATAGAGGTGAATATACATTGGAATTTTTCTTACTTAATTCACACTTTGCACAATGTCCAGATGGCAGAAGAATTGGTATTGGTGAATGTTTCTGAGAGAAGCTCATTAACAACCCCAATGTAGTATAAATGACTAGAATTTGCTGTTTATGCTTTCAAGCAGTTTTTCATGGGACTGAGCATCATTGGCTGGGCCAGTGTTTATTACCCATCCCTCACTGCCCTGGAGAAGGTGGTAGTGAGCTACATCCTTGAACTGTTGCAGCGTTTAGATACATAGAAAATGTTGTGAGGAAGGGAGTTTCAGGATATCGATGCAGTGACAGTGAAGGAACAGCGATATAGTTCCAGGCCAGGTTGGTGAATATCTTGGATGGGGACCTCAGGAGATACCGGTACATTGGGAAGATTCTGGACAACCTATTATCTCTGGATGAGCACTGGCCCTCGAAACCTTTGAGAAGAGCAAGAGACCTGAAAGTGACGGGTTACTGCCAATGCTATATTAATCTCTGTGGGATCTGATTCCCAAAGACCTATGGAAGGTATACAAGAGTGTGCTACTAGCCAGCAACATGTCTGAACCCGGGGGAAAGGCATCATCAACCTCAGTTACAAATGGAAGAGAGAGAAGGAGGAAAATCAAAATTATCAACCTATCTCCCTGCTGAATGTCATAGTACTACAGCTTGGAAAGAGGTCCTTCAGCCAATCATGTCCCCACCGTTCACCAGACACCCATCTGCTCTAACTCCATGTTCCAGTACTTTGTCCATAGTCTGGTATGCTATGGCATTTCATGTGCTCATCTAAATACTACTTGCATGTTGTGACGATTCTCACTCATCAGCCTTTCAGAAGTTAGTTCTAGATACCCATCACCCTATGGATGAAATATTTTTTCCTTAAATGCTCTCTAAACATCTTGTTCCTTACTTTAAATCTATGCTCCTTGGCTACTGACCCCTCTATTAGGGAAAAATCTTTCTTTCTATTTACCCTAACTATGCCCCTTATAATTTGGTATACCTCAATCAGGTCAAGGGTGGCAGGTAGATTATCTCTTTCTACAGATGGTCATTGCCTGGCATCTATGAGGCTTGAATGTTACTTGCCACTTTTCAGCCCAAGCCTGTATATTGTCCAGCCTGTATCTTGTTGCATTTGGACATGGTCTGCTTCAGTACCTGAGGAGTTGCAAGTGGTGCTGAACGTTGTACAATCATCGGTGAACATCGCCACTTTTGACATTAGGATGGAAGAGAGGTAATTGATGAAACCTCTGGAAGTGTTGGGCTTAAGACACTACCCTGAGGAACTCGTGCAGAGATGACCTGGAGCTGAAATGATTGACCTCCAACAACCACAACCATTTTCCTATGTATTAGGTATGACTCCAACCACCAGAGAGTTTGCCCCTTGATAGACATTGATTCCAGTTTTGCTAGGGCTCCTTGATGCCACACTCGGTCAAATGTACCCTTGATATCACCTCACCTCTAGAATTCAGCTCTTTTATCCATGTTTGAACCAAGGCTGTAATGAGATCAGGAGCTGAGTGGTCCTGGCGGAACCCAAACTGGGCGTCACTGAGTAGGTTATTGCTGAGCAGGTGCTGCTTGATAGCGCTGTTGATGACACCTTCCATTTTACTGATGATCGAGAGTAGACTGATGAGGCAGTAGTTGGCTGGGTTGGCTATGTCCTGTGTTTTGATGGTGCTTCTAAATGTTGGAGGTTGTGCATTTGTGAGTCAAATAAGATTCTGGGGACTTGCTACAATGCATCTGAAGGTGGTAACACTGCTGCCACTTTGTGTAAGTGGTGAAGGAAATGAATGTTGAGAGTATTTGATGTGGTGCCATTCAAGCGGGCTGCTTTGTCCTGGATGATGTGGAGCTTTATGAGCTCCAGTTATCCAGGCAAGTGGGCAGTATTCCATTACACTCCTGACTTGTGGCTTATAGATGGGTGGACAGGCTTTGAGGAGTCAGGAGGTGATGTACTTGCCAAAGAATTCCCAGCCTCTGACCTGTCCTTGTACACAATGTTTTGTATCGCTGGTCCAATTCAGTTTCTAGCTTTTTACAAGGAGCTGTGAAAATTTTTATCCATGCTTTTATAACCTGTAGTTTTGACTATTCAAATGCTCTCATCCTCACAAATCTTCCACTCTCTGTAAAGTTGAACTCATCCACAAGTATGCTCCCTGTGTGGTAATGCACAGTCACATAATGGTGTATAATGACTGCCATATGTAGGTCACCTACAGAGCATCTTCAGCTTTGAATGACTGACTCTTGTGGAAATACCAGTGGAGTTAGTGGCCATTTGTCCTGTTTCTGGCTATTGGAACTTAATTAGTGGCAGAAGAGGCTAATGGAAAGCAGCTAGTCTGGCAGGTTTCCCAGGGCAATGGTATCCTTCTTTAACAGAGGTCCCTCCCCAAGATGTTAGCCTGAAAGTTTCCCCCTCCATTAGCCCCTCAACTGTAGTCCCTCAGCTGCCCCAATCCCACCTGCTGCTGCCTGCCAACTTGATGCCAAACAAGTCCCCAAGCACTTACCCAAATCCTGATCCAACACTACAGGCCTTGGTCCTGAAGTACTGGAAAAGTGCTAGCCTCTGATTAACCAACACCATCTGGGATGGGATGTCCTCTCCTTGAAGCTGGTAATGCTGCCATAGGCTTATCTTCAAAAGTGTTTCCCCCGGCCGTGTACCCCAACTGGACTTCTGAGGAAGTGGGGAATCTGGCACCTCACATTATTCAGCCCACAGTGTCATTGCAGTTCAAGATGGGGCCATGTGACCCATAGAGTCCACACTAACTCTGAAAAACAATCCAATCAGTCTCATTTCTCCACTCTATCCAAGTAACTCTGTATGTTTATTTCTGTCCAGTCCACATCCTATTTCTCTCTGCAGTCAACATCGCCATTTGCACCAGTCCCTACAATTTGTGTCATCTGCAGCCTTTTGTTTCTCCTCTGCCAATAACCCGCTATTGGTAACAGAAACATCAGTTGTCTTCAACCAGCTGGTATCTATTCCTTTGCTTTTAACTACATTTGCCCTTCTCACTTTATTCAACTGTTTGACTTTTGCTTCCTTCGCATCCCTAGTTTGTAAAAAAGAATAACAACTTGTATTTGTACAGTGCTTATAACACAGTAAAAATACCTCAATATATTCTAAACTGAGGCATAATCAAAGCATGGTCATTGAGCTGATGAACAAGTTATTAAGCTGAATGATCAAAGGAGAATTTAAAAGGGAACTTAGGTTAAGAGGAAAGTGAAGGTTGGTTCAGAAATGCCATTCCATGGACTTGGATACTTGATACGTTTGCTAGTAGTTACCCAATAAATGTGAATACTCACAGTCAAAGGAGTATTTTGGAGAAGGAAAATAGTGTGGGAAGGTATTACAAAGTGATTTTGCCAGGGAGGCATTTAAATTCGAAGACGAGAATTTTAAATTGTTGGGGAATGGAAAGTTAACGAAGATCAAGAACAGGGTTGAAGTATAAAGTAGACTGCGAGCAGCAAAGTTTAGCATAAAGTATGATCCGCTCGCATAAGTGGATGATGGAGTATGGAAGAATATTCAGTGAAACGTTAAAATAATTGAGCCTGCCGGCTGGGAAGACATGGTTAAAATGTTAGACAGATGCTGGACTAAGTCAAATTTAGAATCATGTGATGCTACAGAAGTGTATTTTGGGAGTTTTTGTGACAGAATGGGTCTGAAGCTGAGTTTCTGGTTGAATAGGGTCCAGGGATTATGAACAGTCTGCTCCACCCAAGAATGGGAATAGCAGATGGAATTCAGGGCAAGCGTGCAGAGGTTGTGATGAGGGCTGAAGCAAATGTTTTCAGTTTTCCTAACGTTTAGCCTGCAGAAATTGAAGCCCATCTAAGACTAGACGTTGGACAAGCAGAGCAACAACATAAAGGCAATGATATGGTCAACTCAGTTGGTGGGGAGTTAGAACTGGGTGTTGTCAGCGGCCATATGGAAACTAATCTTACGTCCTGAGATGATGCTAGATGTCATCAGAAAAAAACGTGGATGAAACAATGAAAGAGACCAAGGATGGATCCATCTAGGTTCTTGGAAATTGTGGCGCAGAATTAGAAGAGAATCTAGTGTTACAAATGGGTCAGTTTAACATTAGATAAATAAGAGTGCAATTGAGTGACCACAGTTCCACCAATGAAGATGATGTTGTAGACAACACATCAAAGTCAGCAAAAAAGATAATGAGGTCAGGAAAGTGGAGTTGAGGCCAGGGTGAGATGAGCCATGATTGTAATGAGGCCAGGAAAAGATAAAGCACAACCATCATAGTCACAGAAAATAAGAACTAAAGAACCAGGAGTAGGAGTGGGCAGTTCACCCCCTTGAGTCTGCTCTGACATTTATTACGATCATGGCTCATCTCACTCCGGCCTCAACTCCACTTTCCTGCCTGCTTGTCATAATCCTTTAACCTGTCACTAAATAAAAATCCATATATCTTCTCCTTAAATTTATTCTGTGTCCTGGGGTAAACCACACTCTGGGGTGGTGAATTTCACAGATGCATGACCCTTTGAGAGAAATAAATCCTCCTCACCTCTGTTTCAAATCTGCTATCCTTTAGCCTAATACTATGACCTCTTGCTCTAAATTGAGGAAACATCCACTCTACATCTACACACAGCATTCCCTTTAGCATCTTTTTTACCTCCATTAGATCTCCTCTCATTCTTCCACACTCTAGTCAGAGTAGGCCTCAACTGCTCAATATTTTCTCATAAGACAAGCCTTTCATCTAGTGAGCCTTCTCCAAATGCTTCCAGTACAATTAGGTTCTTCCTCAAGTAAGGAGACAAAAACTGCATGCAGCACTCCTGGTAAACTTGTTTTGTGACTTTGTGTAGGGATATCTTGTTTCGTTGATAAATTGCTTACCATCCCTCAGGCCCCAAAAATTAATTTATCACTGTGACTTCTTCCTTCCATAAGTGAGAGGGCAGAGAAGGCCAAAGGCAGCCCAAATTAGGGCAGCACGGTGGCTCAGGGGTTAGCACTGCTACCTCACAGTGCCAGGGACCCAGGTTCAAGTCCAGCCTCAGGCTGTCCTCAGAGTGTCTGTGTGGTGTTTGTACATTCTCCCCGTGTCTGCGAGGGTTTCCTCTGGATGCTCCGGTTTCCTTCCACAGTCCAAAGATGTGCAGATTAGGTGGATTGGCCATGCTAAATTGCCCATAGCATCCAGGGATGTGCAGGCTAGGTGGATTAAGCATGGGAAATGCAGGGTTACAGGATAGGGTAGGGGGATGAGTCTGGGCCAGAGGCTCTTCAGAGAGTTGGCATGGAATTGAAGGGCCGAATGGCCTGTTTCCACATTGTAGGGATTCTAAGCTTGTAACTAACCTCTGGAGTCAAGTAGCATAAGCACTGTGCTACAAAATCCTACTACCAATCTCCATTGAATCACATCAAGTACCAAACAGCATCATGTTTCTGGGTAACTTGGATGCAGAGAGGATACTGTCCCTGGTTGGGAAGTTTATAACCAGGGGAAACAGTCTCAGAATATGGAGTTGACCATTTGGAGTGAGATGAGGAACCATTTCTTCACCCCCAAGGGTAGAGAATATGTGTGGAAAGCTGTGGAGGCCAAATCAGTAATATATTCAAGAAAGAGATAAATACATTTTTGAATGTAAAATACATCAAAGGGTATGAGTAAAAAGTGGCTACATGGCATTAAGGTAGAGAATCAGCCATGAGCATTTTGAATAATGGAGCAGGCTCAAAGGGCTGAATGGCCTACACCTGCCCCTAGTTTCTATGTTTCTTTGTTTAACTACCAAAAGCTCCCACGACTCCATGACTGGCCTAAAGAAACAAAGCTGACCCTTATTACTTGCTCCATTGACATTGATCTCTTTCTTTTCCTTTCACCTTCACTTACAGTCGTCAGTAAAAGGGATTTCTGCACCCAAACAGAAGCTGTAGATCCATAGCTTCTGTTGATTTGCCCCTTTTGTGCTGCAAAATAATGTCTAATTTTAACTCATTTCATTCACCGTATTCCTTTTATGGGGCTCCTCACAGAGCTGGGGTCCTTCTCACTCATGGAAGAATAATGTCACAAAGTAAAAACACATTGCAGCTCCAATAATTTACTCAGTACCACTCCCTCTGATGATAGTAATTTCCCTGAGTTCTTCACTATCTTCTATTTCCTGATAAATTGCTGCCTCTGGAATGTTACTTTTATCTGAAGACTGATGCAGAATAGCTGTTCAATTCATCTGTCAGTTGCTTATTTTCCATTACTAATTCTCCAGTAACTTTCTCTGAGACCAATATTTCATTGTTAAATCTTTTCTTCTTTAAATATTTACAGAAACCTTATGACTGTAGAAAATTCATAGAAAATATAGAAATGCATTCCATCAGTTTCTCAATTGTATTTTGTACCTGGTATCTGTAATAAGCATGCTTTAATTTTTTGATCATAATCTCTACCTTTTTTTGTCATCCAGGAAGCCTGGATTCATTAGCCCTACCTATCCCTTTCTTGGGAATATAACTTTACTATGCTTGGGCTATCAGGCTAAAGTTGCCACCCAGGTTGATAGGGTTGCCAAGAAGGCGTATGGTGTGCTAGGTTTTATTGGTAGAGGGATTGAGTTTCGGAGCCATGAGGTCATGTTGCAGCTGTACAAAATTCTGGTGCGGCCGTACTTGGAGTATTGCGTCCAGTTCTGGTCGCCGCATTATAGGAAGGATGTGGAAGCATTGGAAAGGGTGCAGAGAAGATTTACCAGGATGTTGCCTCGAATGGAGGGAAGGTCTTATGAGGAAAGGCTGAGGGACTTGAGGCTGTTTTCGTTAGATAGAAGAAGGTTAAGAGGTGACTTAATAGAGACATACAAGATGATCAGAGGATTAGATAGGGCGGACAGTGAGAGCCTTTTTCCTCAGATGGTGACGGCTAGCATGAGGGGACATAGCTTTAAATTGAGGGGTAATAGATATAGGACAGATGTCAGAGGTAGGTTCTTTATTCAGAGTAGTAAGGGCGTGGAATGCCTTGCTTGCAGCAGTTGTAGACTCGCCAACTTTAAGGGCATTTAAATGGTCGTCGGATAAACATATGGATGATAATGGAATCGTGTAGGTTAGGTGGGCTTCAGGTTGGTTTCACAGGTCGGCGCAACATCGAGGGCCGAAGGGCCTGTACTGCACTGTCATGTTCTATGTTCTATGTTCTCTGTTCTATCTTGGCTTTGAAAGTGGATTCAGTGACTGTTCCTCCAGCCAACCTATTCCAGTTTATTTGTCCCAGATTCATTCTTATCCCATTGAAGTTGACTTTTCTCCAGCTAAATAGTTTTACAATGGCTTGTTCATTATATCTTTCCATAGTCAATATAAACATTGCTAATAGCCAAAGCGTGCACCTAAATGGCACAGATTACACAACGTGGCAGATACAGGGAGGAAATTGTCTTATCCATAGCTAGAGGACAGAAGAATCCAAAATTAAAGTCAATGTGTCAATTAAAGTCAATTAGTTCTGAGGAAAGGTCACCGGACCTGAAATGTTAACTCTGATTTTTTCTTCACAGATGCTGCCAGACCTGCTGAGCTTTACCAGCAACTTCTGTTTTTGTTAAAGTCAATGCACTTGTGTTGAGATGCAACCAGCTTTCAGACAGGATAGGTCCTGTTTGCAGAATCCATAAATCAGAGACCAGGTTTGGAGATAGTTGCAAGAGTAAGAATGGATTTTGGAACCACTGGAGGAGAAGAGAACAGGTATACCAGTGGAGATTTATGAGTGCAATCACAGAGCTGAGGAGGAATGGAGAATCAGCAAGGAGCCAATCAAAGATGTTCCAGGGCTTGGGTAGAAGTATGTACTGCCCCCAGCCGGTGTCAGTGTATGCAAGAGGATCAAGTCTAGCAGCTGAAGAACAAGAAGCAGTTGGAATAAAAGAAGGACAAAAAGCAGGTAAACCCAGGAATCAGATCTGAATTTACTGGGGCATTGCAGATGAGTAAGTGGTTTTGAGACATAGCTGTATGGAAATCAGGAGCAAAAATAGGAATTTGGGAAGTTAGTGCAATCTAGTTCAATGGGAGAAACAAACAAAAGTTAAAAGTATAGAATAGACCAGACTCAAAATCCAAGAGAGGCAAACATAGAACAGCAAGGTAGTGATAATGGAGTGGCATTGGAATAGAATCCAGAGCAGGAAGAGCTATGACACCATACAGCAGAAAGTCCCTGTACAGCAGCAGCAATTGCATAGAGGTTGTTCCAGCATAGAACAGAGTTTCATTGGAAAGCAGCAACAAAGGTGAAGGTCAGAGTAAAGGTCAGAAGCCAATGGAGAAATTAATGTACAGATGTTGAAATGATGAAAAGCAGACAGTGCATCCTTTGTGAGTCTATGAAACTTCAGCATACAAGCACCTTGTGTTGGCAGTGTTAAGGAACCCAACTACCAAGATTTATGTGCAGTATTAGAAGCATATTGCCAGTGCCAATGACCAAGTCTTGCCGGAAACCATGTCAGCATGGATGTACATGTGTGATCGAACTATAGAGTCTTAGAATTTTACAGTGTAGAACAAGACCATTCAGTACGTAGCACTTGTGCTTGATTTCTGAAAGAGCCATTCACTTAGCTGCCTTCCCCTCTCATTTCCTCATAGACTTTCATAGACATGAAAGGTTGTCTGAATCCTTTATTGTAGCACTAACGAGCCTGTACAAGGTTATGTGTAAACTCAATATGCTGTGCATGCTATAACCAGGCACATTAAGGATGCACAGAATGAGGAGTCTTTTGCTGGCAATCTGCCTCAGGCTGTACAATTTCTTTATAAATTTGCCTGCTGAAGACAAGAATATAAGAGATAGTGTTTTCATAAATATCATTAAATGTTTCATAGTTTCTGGTCAACAAGTACCACTAAAATAATTATTGCTGCTTGGGTCACTTTCTTTATTTGATGCTTTGACCGTGTATGGAAATTACTTTACCCCAACGTACGATCAATGGAAATTCTTGCAAGAACAGGTTACCATTACAGTGACCAGAAATGTAGTGACCTTGACCACCTGCAAAGGACAATAACATGGGACCACCACCACCACCTGCACATTCACTCCAAACCATACACCATCCTGACACGGAACTGTACCACTGTTCCTTCAGTGTCACTGGGTTAAAATCCTAGAAGTATCTGCATAATAGCATTATGGGTATACCTACCACCAATAGACCGCAGTGACTTACTACCGTCATCTCAAGGGCAATTAGGGATGGACAATAGATGCTGGTCTTGTCAGTGACACTCCGATTCCATGAAAATCAAGAAATAATTGAGTTCGCAGGGAGAGGATTGGTGTTTGTTGGATAAAAATATAAAAGGAAGGGAAAAAGGAACTTTCTGGCAGTGATGAGACAAAAGGAAAACCTGTATTGTATTGTAATGGGGGGAGATAAATAGCCTTTTCAAGGACAAGCGAAATAGTTGACTATGAAGAATGGTCATAAAGGAGGGAGGACACGGAAGAAAATTGAAATGATGTTCTAGGCTGGAAGAGTATAAAAAGCTAAAATGGTGCACTGGGGAGGGGAGAAAATAATTCATGATGACTGAGAAAGAGTTGGGTCTGTAAGCGTGCACTGGGAGAACTTAGTGACATATTCAAATGAAATGGTTGTGGTTGTGAAAGAATGACAATATTAACTGAGAGCTACAGCATATTGAACAAGTTTTGGAGAAGAAGAGTGCCTGATTGCGTTAAAGGAGGAGCAATGATGACATCCAGCAGGAATGCGAGATGAAAGAAGAGGTCCAACTAATGGTAAGGAGAAGGAGGAGGAAATGCTTGGATAAACATAGAACATGCAACATAGAACAGTACTGCACAGTACAGGCCGTTCGGCCCATGATGTTGTGTCAACCCATTATCCTTCAGTATTTAGTATGTGGATGCACCTACTATAAAAGGTGCAAAGCTTGACTTTCTCTTGGGAAGTAAGGCAGGGCAAGTGACTGAGGTGTCAGTGGGGGAGCACTTTGGTGCCAGTGATCATAATTCTATTAGTTTTAAAATAGTGATGGAAAAGGATAGAAATGATCTAAAAGTTAAAGTTCTAAATTGGAGGAGGGCCAATTTTCACAGTATTAGGCAAAAACATTCAAAAGTTGGCTGGGGATGGATATTTGCAGGTAAAGGGATGGCTGGAAAATGGGAAGCCTTCAAAAATGAAATAATGAGAGTCCAGAGACAGTATATTCCTGTTAGGGTGAAGGGCAAGGCTGGTAGATGTACGGAATACTGGATGACTACAGAAATTGAGGCCCTGGTCAAGAAAAAGAAGGAAACGTATGTCAGGTATAGACAGCAAGGACTGAGTGAATCCCGAGAAAAATATAAATGTAGTAGCATAATACTTGAGACGGAAATTTGGAGGGCACAAAGGGAATATGAGGTAGCTTTGGCAAGTAGGGTTAGGGAGAATCCAAAGGGATTCTACAAATACATTAAGGACAAAACAGTAACTAGAGAGAGAATAGGGCCCCTTAAAGATCAGCAAGGTCACCTAAGTGTGGAACTGCAAGAGACGGGTGAGAAACTAAATGAGTATTTTGCATCAGTATTTATTGTGGAGAAGGTTATGGAAGCTAGAGAATGTGGGGAAATAAATAGAGATATCTTTTAAAAATGTCCTTATTACGGAGGAGGAGGTGCTAACCAACTTAAAATGCATCAAGTCTGATAAATCCCTGGGACCAGATCAGGTGTACACTCGGACTTTGTGGGAAACTAGAGAAGTGATTGCTGGGTCGCTTGCTGAGATACCTGGATCATCAATAGCTGCGTGTGAGGTGCTGGAAGACTGGAGGCTGGCTAACATGGTGCCATTACTTAAGAAAGGTGGTAAGGAAAAGCCAGGGCAACTATAGACTGGTGAGCCTGACATCAGTAGTGGGTAAGTTGTTGAAGGGAATCCTGAGGGACAGGATTTACATGTATTTGGGAAGGCGAGGACTCATTAGGGATAGTCAACATGGGAATGGGAATTGTGTTGAGTTTTTTGAAAAATTGACAAAGAGGATTGATGAAGGCAGAGTGGTAGACGTGATCTGTGTAAGTTTCAGTAAGGAGTTCTATGAGGTTCCTCATGCTAGACTGGTTAACAAGGTTACATCCCATGGAATACAGGGAGAACTAGCCATTTGGACACAAAATTGGCTAGAAGGTAGGAGACAATGGGTGTTGGTGGAGGGTTGCATTTCGGACTGGAGGCCTGTGACCAGTGGTGTCCCGCAAGGATCAGTGCTGGATCCACTGCTTTCTGTCATTTATATAAATTATTTGGATGTGAATATTTTAGGGTTCTGGTTTGCAATCAGTATTTCGTTGAACTTTAGGTTTTTTCGAATCACCCCTGGATCCCTCGTCCTTCAGCCCTTCAACAACTTACCCACCTTTGATGTCAGGCTGACTCTTATTCTGGGTGGGTTTCAGCTCGTGTACCCTGTTCCTCCCCCCAGCCCTTCCTAAATGCTAGGGACAGCTGCCTCACCACTGTTTCCTTGGTGGTCTGGGGGTCTTTGAGGTCAAACCAAACCTCAGCTTTGGTCCACAATCTTGGTGTGCTATTGGCCATCAGGATGCAGAGCCAGCAGGCCCGGTCACAACCTCTCGCCACACACCACCCCCAGAGATTATCCCGGTGGAAGTATCCCCCACAGGCACTCATGTAAATAGGCTTCAGCCTGTCCGCGAATGCCTGCAGGGTTTCCCCTGCAACCTGTAGGGTATTCTCTACTCGGGAGGATGAACTTCCATCATTGAAAGCTCATAGCTTCCGGGATTTCTTCCTGGATGGCAGTGAAGGTACTCCAGCCCCCTCCTTGCTGTCAGCCAAGTTGCGCCTCATACAGCCTGCTGCTGTCCAGCGAGAACAGTAGCATTTTGGCCACCTTGGCGTCATCACAGCCATTTATCTCTCCGGCCTGTTCCATTTCCATGAAGTGTAGAGGTGGGTCCCCTTTATGCGTCAGCTTGTCCAGGTGTTTTGCCGTAACCCTGAGCTGCTGGGTTCCATGTTGGGCTGTACAATTTCTTCCTAAATTTGCCTGCTGAAGACAAGAATGTAGGAGATGGTGTTTTTGTAAATATCATTCAACGTTTCATAGTTCAGGACATTGGTTTGCCCACTTTTGGAATACTGTGTTCAATTCTGGTCTCCCTGCCATAGGATGGATGTTGTGAAACTTGAAAGGGGTCAGAAAGATAGACAAGAATTTTGCCAGGGTTGGAGAGTTTGAGCTATAGAGAGAGGCTGAATAGGTTGGGGCAATTTTCCCTGAAGTGTCGGAGGCTGAGGGATGACCTTATAGAGATTTATAAAATCATGAGGAGCAAGGATAGGGTGAATAGTCAAGGTCTTTTTCCCAGGGTGAAGGAATCCAAAATTAGAGGGCATCAGTTTAAGGTGAGAGGGGAAAGATTTAAAAGGGACCTAAGGAGTAACTTTTTCACACAGAGGGTGGTGCATGTATGAAATGACCTGCTAGAGGAAGTGGTAGAGGCTGGTAAATTACAACATTTAAAAGGCATCTGGATGGGTATTTGAATAGGAAGGGTTTTAGAGGGTATGGGCCAAATGCTGGCAAATGGAACTAGGTTAACTTAGGATATCTAGTCAGCATGGATGAGTTGGACCGAAGGGTCTGTTTCCATGCTGTACATGTCTATGAGTATGACTCTATGAAAGTGATTGAATAGGTCAAGTACGAACTTGGACAATTTAAAGAAAATTGAGTATCTTGGTGAGACAGTTCAGAATTGTACAAGGTATATCATCTATGTGATCAGAGTGCAAAGAAGATAGAATCAGTCGACTGGGAAGGCTGAAAAGTCTGGACAAACAACTGTCAGGCTAAGTGATGACCTGGTTGGTATGTTCAAAACTCTCATTTAAAATGTTAGTAGAATGCATCCTTCAATGGGATCAGCAAATGTACCAATTGATGTGAATTTTGCCTTCACAACAGGCGTATTTAACTGATGCAGCAGTGCTTGTGTTATTCCTTGTAGCATAAGAAACTAGAATGTAGGTATTGGTATTGGAAGTTTCAACAGGCATTGATGACATTTCACTAATATAGGCAAATATTATATTCACAGGCAAGGCAGTGACTGGGTTTACTTCAAGAAATTTGGTTACAAATAATTGCATGTTTCTCTGAGAATCACCTTGATCAGGTGATCCTACACCCAGCAGGAGCAGGACATGTTGCTCTCTGTTTCATTTGTTTGTCTTTGCTGCTGATGGTTGTCATTTAAATGATGATGTGATTATTGTGATTGGAATATTCTTTCTGACTGTCTATGTTCATGGTTGTACCATACTTTGGTCTGAGTTTGCTTCTGTTTCTTTGCCATGTAGCACCAAGATCAGTGAAAACTTCATATGATTGGGCTGGTTGCATATTTTAGAAATCTCTGCTGGTTTTGCATTTGCATCCAAGTGTTTGCATTCGTTATGATAACTCACAATCTCTGTCCAGTGCTCACTTTTATTAGGTTCCTACGTTCTTGACATCTGTGCTTACTGATGCCAGTGCTGAAGATTTCAAGAAGCCGAAATAAGCTTGCACATTGAACTTGTAATGCGAAGGTGTATCCCTCTTATTCTTCTCTGTCTTTGATGATGAATGCCCTGTGTCTGTCATACAACTGGTTTCTGGGCAAGGTCATTTGCACCGACCAACCGAGCATAAATTATGCTGGGGATGGTAATCCCTTCTCATTGATGTTACATGATAATGTGAAACTTTTGTTTCGTTGCTAACTTCTAGTGATTGTTGACTTGATAGTGTTGTACCATATATTCTGCTAAACCATTTGTGTGTGGATATTGGGGTGATGTGCTATGGATTACTGCCATTTAGTAGAAATGTATTGAAATGGTTTGTCAATCTTTGGTTCATTTTGAACCTCACTGATGTGTCTGCATTTTTGTTTATTCTAAGCGCTTGCTTTGCAGCTGGTGTTGTGATTTTGAAAGTCTTATGGGTGACTTGTTTTGTTCTGCGGTCTGGCTTGGGGTTTTAAAGCAGATTTCCTGCACACACATGCATAATATCTTTGGTGCCACAAGATTTGTAGATATTATGAAGGGCTAGAGAGCTTTTGGGTACTTGTAACAGACCACAACTTTACATATTTGTTAGGTTGGTGCATCTTGTTTACTGTAGCAATAGTGTTGGCTACACCTAAGCATACAACTGTTGACGACTTGCCATTGAAGTGTCATACCTAAGTCTATCTTTAGTAATTCATCGATAGTATGGCGCTTTTCCTTGCCCAACAAAACTTTTCTGGAAGCTTAATTTGGTGTACAGGTGGCAAGTAGGTCAATGACCCTGTCTGATGGTTCATCCTTGGAAAAGAGGCACTTACCCCCTTGTCTGGGCATTATCTAACAAACTGGTCAATGGACTCTTGGGGTTGTTGTTTGTATAATATAAGTTGGAGTCTGTTCGTTCTTACTTTGAGCTGCTCTTTGAAAACCTTCCAGATCTTTCTGTTTGATTACGGAAACACCAGATAATTCTGTAAAGCCTCTCCTTGCTGTTGGCAAGTAAGATTTCCAGAACATTCTTTGTGAGATCATCATTTGAGCTGTGAAATAAAAAGGCACAAGTTGTTTGAAATGTTGTAACAGTATCAATGCAGCCCAGTCTATAAACTGATGTTTGCCTTCCATTTCTCACTGAAGGTCCCTGTATTGTTTTAGAAGTAAGTTGCAGTGCAGTGTTTGTCTATTTCTTTCACTGGCTTTGCTTTCCTTCAATTTTTCCTTTTTCCACTTCTGTTTCGCATTATTTTTCTTGTTGCTGCTCCTTTACTCACCTTAGTCTCTTTAGGAGTGTTGTTTCATGAACAACAGCCGTGTAGGTCAAAATTATACATTTTAGTTGCAGGTTTTAGCCTTTATGTGGTGTTCATGCCAAATAATGAGTGATGACATCACATGAGTTTCTATCTAGTTTGACACCAGTCTGGACACAAGTAAGATTTATTAGTGTAGAAAACCACCTTTTGGCATTTTAAAAGCTGTACTTTCTTTCATAAGAGCTTTTGAACAATGCAGTTAGGAAAATGTAATTGTAATTATCTTCAAATCTGATCTGCAGGCACTCCTTTTTTTAAAAAAAGGAGAGACTAGTTTGAAAGAATTTAGATTTTAATCAGAAAGAAATTAGCTCTGTCTTCTGGCTGGTCAATGTTCTATCTAAAATCTATACTGTCTAGCTGATGTTACTGATGGTCTGAATTCTTTATGTCTAGAGCTGGTGACTAAGTGATCTTCAACGAGGTTTCCAAATTTCCATCACCAAGTTTTTTTTGTAGATAGCCATGGCTACTAACCATAATGTGGGATTTGCTTCCACAAGAGTGTCTTTACCTGGTATGACATTAAAAAGAAATTAGATCATCAGTAATGTGGTGCTGAAAGATCCAATAGATGTTAATTACAGCTCACCAACACATACAAATATTATATTCACACTAGATTCTGGCTTACTGAAAGCGTAGCATGCTACGAGTGATCTGAATTAAGATAGAGTCTGACACCTTTATACTCTCAGGTCACAAGCAATGATACAGTGATGACTTCATGAGCATGGCTCTTGAGGGTACATTGACATACTAACAGTGAGCATTGCTGAAAAGGCCTAAGTTTTCAAGCCAGACTAGAAAGAGGCAGAAACCTTCCAAAGACAGATTCTGACTCAAAATCCAGCTCCCCTTTGATAGGCATTCTACTCTATTCATGTCCCCTCCTAACTAGAACAGCCTTATCAGGCTATAATCGAGAAAATTCTTCAAGTGTCAGCTTTTTGAGGGCTGTGTCATCTCTTTTTCTAGATGTTAGTGAATTATAGATACTTTTCTACTTGGCAAATTTTTATTTATTAACTAGCTCTCTTTTTCCAAAGTATTTTTGAAGTTAGCCTTGAAATGTGGATGCCCTCTCAGTTCTAATGAAAACAAGCTCTTCTTGTTGGAGTTCAGATGCAGACAACTTTCCAGGAAACTGTGCACAGTGCGTGCACACTAGTCCAATCTGTTCTGTGTTTTCTTGGAATCAAATTATCTTCCTTTACTGAAGACATGGAATATTTAAGAAAAAAAATGGTTGGAAAGCTTACCCTGATCTGATACAATGTAAACAAGTTCACAATTTGACACTGCCAATCTGTTGAGATAGAAAATTAATGTTCCTTACTCAAAAGAAGTGATGATAAATGGATTCATATACCATACATGTAAACGACTCATGATCAATATCTTCAACTTCTTTTCTATATTTTATACCCCATGCATTCATTACTGGCCTGTGAAAGATCTCTTTGGATAATATTAGATTCAAAGTAAAATCCTGAGCAGTAATTAAGAATAATGCCCCTTTTGTTTTGATTATATGTTGGAAAGCTTTGGCTCTAACCCCCTCTAGGAGACATCCAGTCTGCCACTGTAGTCTGACAAGAGCTCACTTCACTAACCGAGGCATCCATTAGCCAATTATAAATTGACTTAACTTGTTAAGCCCTCCAGTCAGTTAGAGCCATACAGCTGAAAGTACTCATTTGTGCAGTGAACTGATTCTGAGAATTCAGCCAACCCATATTTGATCTTTTAGACACAATGAACTGGAACAGAATACTTGGCTCAGAGGACCAATTCTGGCTCACACTAAAGAGAAATCTGAAACCGGTGATTTTCCATTGCAAGAGGAAAGTGATAATTGATGTTGACCCCCACAGTGTGCAAATTTAATCAAGAACATGGGGATGTTTTCAGATGAGTTAAGTCATGTGCTGCATGAATCTAAGTCACACGAATGTTTTCAGATGTAAAAAGTGTGTTTAGCTCATCCTACCTGATGAAAAACTCTGGCACCTTCCATCTCAGCATTGAACTGTGCTTCAATCTGACCAGAGCCATGGTTTCTATCATCTTTTTTGTTCTAAATTGCTTCCATTTAAAGAAATACTTCCTTAATATTGGTTGTGAATTTACTGTTCATAACTCAGGACTGATGCCTTTAGCCTTTACCTATGCAATACACTGTTTCAAATTTACATCCTTCCCCATTAAGTACAGACTGTTATAGCTGTGTATCTTTGTACTCCCCTACTCATCAAGTACTTTACTCCTGACGGTGAAATTCTACCAGTCCTGTGGTGATGAGTTTGGAGGGAGTGGGCTCCAGACAATAGTGGGAGAATGAGTTGGAGCAGGTATCAGATTTCCTCCCACTGTTGGACAAGTTTCTTAGAGGCAGTTGGCTATACAAAGGGGAATGTGGAGGTTGGAACAAGGCAGACAATTAGACCTATAAAGTTATCGACTGAAAACAATATTGCACCAAGTTTAGGATTGTCTGCGTCCACAGACCTTCAGCCAATTCACCTGTTCAAAGTGGGTGAGAGCTAAGTGGCGTGTGAATGTTATCTGTTACCTGTAGTCATTCAGTTCAACTGCACCTTTAAGCAGGAAAGCATCAGGTCAAGATTAGGAGGCTCAGTCCTTGAGAGGATTTCTGTGTAAGGCCACTACTGAGGAATATAAAAAAAAGGCACCGCCCAGATTCCCAGCAGTGAGAACTGACAGTGAAGGAGTGGGGTCTGGGAGTGACAGCCAGTACAACTAAGGGAGGTGGCAGCTTGCACTGTGAGTTTGACTCTTCCAATCAGGAGGACATTGAGTGAGAGAAACGACATCAGCCACATAGGGAGGAGAGCAGGGTCTAGGGTCACTGGTAGCGTACTGTGATGGGGTATTGATGTGGAAGGTAAATGGGGGCAGTAATGCAAGAGAGTGTTCAAGAAAGGTGATACCCAATGCAAAGGCTGTACTGACAGTAGTTTAGCTTCACAGAAATATCAAAGCATCAGTGTTTCTAAACGCTGCATCTGTCAGGCAGGGAATGTGGAGTTCTGAAGATGGGTTGACCTTTCTGGAATGTGATAGCAATCTATTGCCTGTGCTGCTTAAAGTGACTGTGGCATTCAATGTTTTTACTCCAGGGTTCATCCAGAGATCATCCAGAAAGAGTTATGAAATCTCTCAGGACTGTTCTATCTGTATCAAGCAACTGATGGATGCTTTGTTTGAGGGACAGGAGAATTCATCAGGTTTCTCTTTGAGCAGAATAGCCAGCCACAGAGAGAATTCCCACAGATTAGGGGGACTGCAGACTACATGCATTGATGAGGTGAGAGTGACAGCCCTTGAAATTAAATTCAGCCCAACTGAATGGCTTCATGGATGGATCCTGGATGATGAGCGCTACTGACTAAAGACATGGCTGCTCAGGCCAATCTGAAATGACAAGGCCAAGGAGAGGAAGCATACAACAGCTTTTCTGGTGAACTCTAAGTGGGCAAGTGACCCTCTGTAAATGTCTTTGAGGTGGCTACACTGATCTGTAAGAACCCTCTAATACAGTTGTTGAGTATCGCCCATATTGTGATGGAATGCTGAAGTCTGCACAACCTGGTGCAGTAGGTGACAATAGTGAACTCGCCACTTCCGAGGAGGAGGAAGAGGATGAGAGTACGTGCATCTACAGCTGGCGTGCAATAACCATGCAACTCAACAACAACAACTTGTATTCAGATTGTGCCTCTAATGTAAGAAAATGTCCCATTTCACATGCACGAAACCAGGTAACAATTTACATAGCCAAAGAAGGAGAGATTAAGATGATCATTGAAAAATTAGATCAATGAGGTGGGTCCTAAGGAGGGTCTTAAATGAAGACAGAGAAATGGAGAGACAGAAAAGATTTGAAGGGTGAATTCTGGAGGTTACAGCCTGGACAGTTGAAGGTATAGCCTCCAATTGTTCTCAGAGGATTGTGGATCAGGTGGGGCTACAAAATAAGGAAAGGTAGACCATGAAAGAAGTTGAACATGAGGACGAGAATTTTAAAATGCGAGTATTGCAGATTAACAGCCAATGTAGTCTTTGAATGAGTCAGGAAATCAACAGCAGATCTGTGGACAAGTTAACGTTTTCAAAATGGTAGATGAGAGTCAGTTTGGATTGTCTAATAAGATATTACTCAACAAACTCAAGTTTGACACACTGACAAGTACTCAAATGGTTCAATGAGTCTGTAAAGATTTCCTGACTTCTCCATAAGTTAAGTACTAAATGATTGAAAATGAAGAGGCCTCTCTTGTGTGATCTAGCAACGTTAATGACAACAGTTCAAAGCAACCCTGGAAAATACACAGGCGCAGCAAAATAATCATCTACCTAAAGCCATAATTAGGCAAACAGTCTATCCTTGTGCAGAAGATACTGAATGATTCATTCACTAAGCTTTCCGTGGTTTGTTGTTACCGTGAAAAACCAGAATACAAAATATGAGAAATTATAGCTCAGACGTTCTGAGAAACACACAGACCCTGTCAGCTGCTTGGTGACGGTGGCAAACTGTCTCCTCATTGACCTATGATGTTGTGAAAAGCATACAACCCAGTGGCAGTTGTGCTGGATTGTTTTATGTGTACTCCACTGGAGGGACCGCCGTAGATTATGCAGGTAGCATGGATCAAACCTGCAAAAGCCTCATTTCTTACTTATTCACTGCAGCTGACTAAATTACCATGCTGAAAATATATTCCTTAACTCCTAGCTGAACAAATGATTGCAATAGAAGTTCCCAATTCCTCTCAAAATCTGCTGGCCAGCAACGTTGCTAAAAATGTGCCAGGAATGTGACTTTTATGCAACAAAAACTCATTCCTAAAAGTAGTCAATGCTAAGCCATTAACTTTCTGCACTGTTTTGAGACTAAGATTCCAAGGCTGTTCATTTGACCCATTGAGTTAATCAAGTTGTCAAGCTAAAGGTGTTCATTTTTGTACTTACTTTACCAACTTTAAAAAGAAAAGATATTACACAGATATCTCAGATTTTCAGCAAAAATAAATATGCCAAGTCTGCATGTGAGACAGACCCAATCTACTAAGTGGAAATTGGGACCAAGCTCAGATTGGTTTTGGCACAAGTGAATGTTCCTTTTCCTTTCCAACATGACTGGAATTTTTAAAGGATTACTTTACCACATTGCAACAGATTTTGTGCAAATCTGATTGGTCCTGTAATCTTGCCATTAATATGTACTGTAGCTTTTACATAATGTGATATAAACCAGTATCGGCAAGTGATAGTGTGTTTTACTTATACGGTACTTGGCATGAGAACTTAATTCAAGTTTGTCACAATCTTGGAAAACTACCCCCAGCTCTGGTGAAGGAGTTAACAAATTAGAAATTATCTATGAGAGTTTTTGAACCCTCACGCAGTTGCACATCCATCAAACAGTGATTTGGTTGAATAAAACATGAGTATTGCCGAAAAAATATATTTTTGGAATGCACTTGTCAGGACATTTGCAATAATATCAACGTAAAGGCAACCAAATTTAATGAGTAAAGAATACTGATTGGTTGGCAAGTGGACTCTGATGAGTAGAATTAGGTAGCATGGTGAATGCATTAGTCAAATGATGACTGACCGTTAACTACCAAGTTTTGTCAAAATTTGAACCAGGTAGTTTGATTCTGATTCATCAAGGCATTGTACTGAGGAATGAATGAGAGAATGGCTGTTGTCTATTGTGCTAAGTTGAAACAGACACAATGTGCGTACAGAGATAACACAGCAGGCCAGGCAATGTCAAAGGAACAGGAAAGTTGACATTTCGGGTCGGGACCAGAACCCCCTTCAGAAAATTTTTTGAAGAAGGGTCCCAACCCAAAATGTCAACTTTCCTGCTCACCTGATGCTGCCTGGCCTGCTGTGTTCCTCTGACTCCAGTATCTGTAGATCTTGCTATCTCACGATGTGTTCTTGCTATCTCACGATGTGTTCTTGCTATCTCACAAGTGCATTCCAAAAATACATTTTATTTCTGTCTTTTCAATAATCCTGTGTATTGTAAGAAATTCTCCGACAACCACTCAAAGATTGCCAGAAAGACTTCAGTGTAGCACAATTGTACATACTGGAAGCTAAATGTATTAATGCACAAGGCCTTGATCTGTACAGACAGAAAGAACATGTGCACACATAGGTTTCAATGGGGAATATGAACTTGAAGCTACAATCAAACCTGCATTGATTTTATTAAATAGTGGAGTAGGCTAGAGGAGTTAAACAACCGAGTATTTTCATTTAGTGGTGATTTTTATTTACACATGTGTACTTTTTAATCTGTTCAAGCATTGTACATCAACTAGGAATTGGAAATACCCTACAGGGCAAGCTACAGCAATTGCTGCTTGATTGTTTTGTATTATGTTCCATAATTGTTTTTCCTCTGATCTAGGTTATCCATGTTCTTCCTTTTTGGGGACAAATACAGGGAGTGGGGATGTTTCTGTTAATTCATGAGAAAAGCATTTCAGCGGCCCTGCCGACAGACACAGTTTGCAGCTCACAATCTTTCTCGGATGGTTTCGTTGATTATGTAAAATGTCTGCACAAATGGAACATGTTAAGTGAAGATTCAGATGTTGTGGAATAATGAGAGGCAGATTTTAATTTGTCAACTATTGAATGAGTCGATCGTTGTTAGTGGCAGAAATTGCGAATATATCAATTCTGCTCATGAATTATTGATTTAGAGCAGCACGTGACTAAAGTGGTCACAGTCATTGATTTCATGGAAATAAGCTTGTTTTATGTTTAATAGTCATTTGGAAGGACCTCTAAATTGATTTAGATGTCTAAATTGATATCAATGTAATAGACTTCACTGATCTGAGAACAATTGTCCATTTTCTGGATCTACTTCGATTTTTTGGAATATCTTTAAGTTGTAAGTTATTACTTATCACTGAAAATGCATGTGGATCATATTGTGCTTACATATTAAAATGATCATTCCAGAGACCCTCTTGTAGTGCAGTGGTAGTGTTCCCCTTGACTAAGAAACCAGGTTCGAGTCCTATCTGCTCCAGAGGTGTGTAATAGCATCTCTGAACAGGTTGATTAGAAAATAGGTTAAATAATAAAAAAAATTCCCAGGGTCCTCTTGTGGCACAGTGGTAGTGTCCCACCCCCTTGATTGACAGACCGGATTCCAGTCCACCTGCTCCATCTCTTAGATGTTATTATAGATGGTTGATTAGAAAAATAGGTTAAATGTTTTAAAAATCATTCCAAGGGATCTCAAGGTGCAGTCCTAGTGTCTCTGCTCTGAGCCACGTGGCTTGGAGTCAAGTTTGACCTGTTTCAGAGGTGTGTGATTACTTTTCTGAACAGGTTAATCAAGATTTTATTTTAGAAATGCTCATTCCAGGGGATCTCATGGCACTGTTTTATTGTCCTTTCCTACGAGTTAGGAGGCTCAGGCTCAAATCTCACCTTCCATGAAAGCATGGCATAACATGTGAAAATAGGTGGCTTAAAAACACGATCAATCCAAGGGGTACTTGTGGTTCAGTGATAGTGTCCCTCCCTGTGACCTGGGTTCAAATCCTCCTTGCTCCAAAGGTGTGAGACCCCTCTCACCTTGGTTATACTCTCTTCTGCCCTCTTCTGTCAGGCAGAAGGTATAAAAGTTTGAATAAACATACGAACAGATTCAAGAACATTTTTCTCTCCGCTGTTACCAGACGTTTGAATGGACCCCTCAAAAGTTAATATTGATCTCTCTCTCTGTATCTTCTCTGTGGCCGTAACATTGTATTCTGATCTGTTCTGCTACCCTGATGCACTTCATATGGTACAATCTGCCTGTATAGCACAAGGTGAGAGGGGAAAAGTTTAAGGGAGATATGCGTGGAAAGTTCTTTACGCAGAGGGTGGCAGGTGCCTGGAACACGTTGCCAGCGGAGGTGGTAGAGGCGGGCACGGTAGCATCATTTAAGATGTATCTAGACAGCTACATGAATGGGCAGGGAGCAGAGGGATACAGATCCTTGGAAAATAGGCAACCGGTTTAGATAGAAGATCTGGATTGGCGCAGGCTTGGAGGGCCGAAGGACCAGTTCCTGTGCTGTAATTTTTTTTGTTCTTTTGTTCTTTGTAAAACAACACTTTTCACTGTATTGAGGCACATGTGACAACAGTAAATCAAACTCAAACTCAAAACTCTGATCAGGTTGGTTATAAAATATCTAACATGATTATTCCAGGACTTTCTGTGGCAGTGCCGCTACCTCTAGACTAGAAGGCTAGGGTTCAAGTATCACTTGATCAAGAGGCATTTTTTTCTAAAGGAAAGACTCATTCCAAGCATTTGTGTAGTTATCAACAAAGAAATCATACCTGGAAGTGACTAAGGAGGGGTTCCTTTCTCATGGAGGAACAAATGAGTTTAGGAACAGCTGCAGAAATTCAAACCCCAGAAAAATTACAGTATACAGGAAGTCGTCTTCAATCTGCTAAACTTCAAGTATCATTTCAGCATGTTAGGTTACATATCCTGTACATGCAACTCAATCAGAAAAGGCAGATTTGCAATTAGTGTGCCTTCATTTCATAATTAGAGTTTACTCAAATTTCTGAGTTTAATATTGGCTTTCCTGAAACTCATCGGTGAATGCAAATCAAGAGCACATCTGCAATAACTGGGGTCAACTGTCATGGAAGCATCCAATAAGTACTCAGTACTCACGGCTACTTTCTTCTGCTAGTTAGGGTGTTATCAGGACATTTTCTGAAAGTTCACTGTATACATATTTTTCCTAATAAACCTATTCAGAGATGTTATTATACAGCTCTGAGGCAAGTGGGACTTGAACCAGACTTCCTGAGTCAGAGACAGGGTCATTACCACTGTGCCATAAGAGTTTACTTTTACGCTTAGGAAGTTTGATTATCACACCAGAATGGGTGGCCTTAGATTGGACCTCAGCTGAGGAGCAATTGGACCTGGGAGAATGATATACCTCAGCTTTTACCTGAATTTCCCAGCACTTCAGATGTCAGTCTTCGGCTAATTTGATTCACTGTACATGAACGGTTGAAGGCAATAGATACAGCAAGAAGAACCTGACAAAACATCCTGGTTTTGGGACTGAAGGATTGTGCTCCAGAACTGTTGTTTCTCTAGCCAAGTTGTTCCAGTGCAAAATACCAACATATACCAACAATGTGAAGAATTGCCCAAGTATGTGCTATCCATAAAGAACAGAAAAAAATCTAATCATTCAATCAGCCTCCTCTTGATTATTAGCAAAGTGATGGATGCATCATCGACACTTAATCAACAATAACCTGCCCAATACTACTCAGGTTGGGTTTGTCCAGGCTTGTCTCTCAAGATCAGGGCAGTGTTTAACTGAGAGTGCTATCAAGGAGTCTTGGCAAGACTGGAGTCAGTGGGAATCAGGGAAAATCTTTCCATTGGTCAGAGTCCTACCAAGTACAAAGGAAAAAAGTTTTGTTGGTGGAGGCTGAACATCTCAGTCCCAGGACATCACAGCAGGTAATCCTCAGGGTAGTGTCTTTGGCCCAGCAATCTTCAGTTGCTTCATCAATAATCTTCCCTTTGTGACAAGTGGGGTTTTCACTGATGATTTGCACAGTGTTCGGTAACATGCAGAACTCCTCAAAATAACTGAAGCAGTCAGACTCGGACCGGCGAGTGGCAAATAAAATTGTGATCAGTGCCAGGCAATAATTATTTCCAGCAGTGGTGATTCTAATCATTTCCATTGACATTTAATGGCATTACCCTCACTGAATTCCCCATTATCAATATTCTGGGTGTTATCATTGGCCATAAATTAACTATTACATTCATATAAACACTGTGGTGACAACAACAGGTCAGAGGCAAGGAAATCTGTGGTTTGCACCTTGAGCCCTGTGGTAGTTAAGTCACCAACTTGAAATTCTACAGACCACCTGGTGTAGATACACTGACAGTGCTGCTATAGAGGAAATTCCAGGACTTCATTCAACGTCAGTGAAGGAATAGTTCCAGGTTTAAATCTGCCCACTATTTGTCTTTTTTGTTATTTATTCAATCAGGGCATTTGAACATTGCTGGCTGGTGCAGCATATATTGCCCAACCGAAATTTGTCTTTGAGAAGGTGGTGGTAAGCTGCCATTTTGAAGTGATGTCTATGTAATGGATAAGTGCACCTGGATTGCGGTTAGGGAGGGAATTCCAGGATTTTGACATAGTGACAGTGAAGAAATGGTGAGAATAATTCCAAGTCAGAATGGTGAGTGGAGAATTGGAGGGGAACTTGCAGATTGTGGTGTTTCCATGTATCTGCTGCCCTTGTCTTTCCAGATTGTGGTGGCATTGGGTTTGAAAGGTGCTGTCTAAGGAGCTTTGGTGAGGTCTTGCAGGATATCTTGTGGGCGCTATACACTGCTGCCACTGTATGTTGGCAGGGAGTGAATGTTGAAGGTGTTAGATGAAGTGTCAATCAAGAGGGCTGCTTTGTCTTGGATGATTTTCAGCTTCTTGAGTGTTGTTGAAGCTGCAACCATCCAAGCAAGTAGAGAGTATCCCACCATACTCCTAGCTTGCGCCTTGTAGGTGGTGCCAATTTTTGGGAGTCAGGAGGTGAGTGAAACATCAGAAAATTCCTAGCCTTTGACTTGCTCTTAGGACCTCAGGAACAAAAACAAAGTTGCTGGAGAAGCTCAGCAGGTCTGGCAGCATCTGTGAAGGAGAAAACAGAGTTAACTTTTCGGGTCTGGTGACCCTTCCTCAGAACTGATGGTGGCTGGGAAAACGTCAGTTTATTTGCAGAAAATAGGGAGGTGGTTGGGGTAGGGAGTAAACAATAGGATAAAGCCCAAAGAGAGAGAAAGCCAGTTGGACAGACAAAGGAGTTGCTAACGATCAGAGATAAAAGGTGCTGGAGAATCCGAGATAACAAGCGTGGGGCTGGGTGAACACAGCAGGTCAAGCAGCATCATAGGAGCAGGAAAACTTGACGTTTCGGGCCTAGACCCTTCTTCAGAAATCTGATGAAGGGTCTAGGCCCGAAACGTCAAGCTTTCC
>JAHRHZ010000266.1:21639406-21655956 GCA_024137785.1 Ginglymostoma cirratum
TCAAGTTTTCCTGCTCCTATGATGCTGCTTGACCTGCTGTGTTCATCAGAAATCTGATGAAGGGTCTAGGCCCGAAACATCAAGTTTTCCTGCTCCTATGATGCTGCTTGACCTGCTGTGTTCATCCAGTCCCACGCTTGTTATCTCAGTTGCTAACGATCAGGCTGGGAGGCTGAGTAGTTGACAATGGGGACTGTTAGTGACTAACAACAGGGGGTGTGTAATGGCAGGCTATGTGGTCACAAAGCCTGGTGTATGGGGTACGCTCTCAACAACTTCTCTTTCAACTCGTTTCATTTTCTTCAGGTAAGAGGAGTTGCCATGGGTATCCGCATGGGCCCTAGTTATGCCTGTCTCTTCATGGGATACATGGAACATTCCTTGTTCCAGTCCTATTCCGGCCCCAACCACAACTCTTCCTCTGATACATCGATGATATCATCAGTACTGCTTCCCTCTCTCATCTGGAACTGGAAAACTTCATCAATTTCGCCTCCAATTTCCACACTGCCCTCACTTTCACTTGGTCCATCTCTGACTCCTCCCTTCCCTTCCTCGACGTTTCTGTTTCCATTTCTGGGGATAGACTAGCCACTAATATCCACTACAAGCCCACTGACTCCCACAGCTACCTGGACTATACATCCTCACACCCCACTTCCTGTAAAGACTCTGTTCCATTCTCTCAGTTTCTCCGTCTCCGTTGCATATGCTCAGATGAGGCCAACTTCGACAAGGGAGCCTCTGAAATGTCCACCTTTTTCCTCAACCGAGGATTTCCCAGCTCCCTTGTTGATAGGGCCCTCAATCAGGTCCGACTCTTCTCCTGCACTTCTGCCCTCATCCCTTCTCTTCCCTCTAGCGACAGTGATAGGGTTCCCCTTATCTTCACCTACCATCCCACCAGCATCCACATACAGAAGATCATCAGAAGCCATTTCCACCACCTCCAGCCCGATGCCACCACCAGACACATATTCCCCTCCCCTCCCTTGTCCACCTTCTGCATGAACTGTTCCCTCCAGGACACCCTGGTCCACACTTCCTTCACCCCCAACACCTCCCCACAGCCTTAAGGCACCTTCCCCTGTAACTGGCAAAGGTGCAACACCTGCCCATTTACCTCCTCCCTCCCCAGTATCCAAGGGCCCAAACATACCTTCCAAGTGAAGCAACACTTCACCTGCACTTCCCAGAATCTAGTCTACTGCATTCGATGCTCACAGTGTGGTCTCCTCTACACTGGGGAAACGAAGGTAGACTTGGCGACTGCTTCGCAGAACATCTACATTCTGCTCGCAAAACAGACCCTGAACTGCCTGTTGCCTGCCACTTCAACACACCACCCTGCTCCCTGGCCAATATCTCTGTCTCTGGCTTGCTGCAGTGTTCCAGTGAAGCCCAATGCAAGCTGGAGGAACAACACCTCATTTTCGGTTTGGGGACCCTACAGCCCTCCGGACTCAATATTGAGCTCAATAATTTTAGGGCCTAAACTATCCCATGTCCCAGCCCCTTACCCCACACACCAGGCCTTGTTATCACATAGCCTGCCATTACGCACCTCCTGTAAGTCACTAACAGTCTCCATTAACAACTATTCACCCTCCCAGACTGATCGTTAGCAACTGTCTTTCTCTCTCTTTGGGCTCTATCCTATCATTTACTCCCTACCCCACCCACCTCCTTATTTTCTGCATATAAACTGACGTTTTCCCAGCCACCATCAGTTCTGAGGAAGGGTCACTGGACCCGAAACGTTAACTCTGTTTTCTCCTCCACAGATGCTGCCAGACCTGCTGAGCTTCTCCAGCAACTTTGTTTTTGCTCCTGATCTACAGCATCTGCAGTTCTTTCGCTTTTTCTTAGGACCTCAATATTTATATGACTTGATCAGTTCAATTTCTGGTCAATAGTAGCTTCCAAGATATTGATAGTGGGGGATTCAGTGATTGATTGTCAATGGAAGATAGTCCGATTGTCTCTTGTTGGAATGAACATTGTCTGGCACATACATATTGCAAGGGTTACTTGCCACTTAGCAGTTTAATCCTGAGCGTAGTCCTCGCCTTGCCGTATTTAGATATGGACTGCTCAAGTAATTGAGGAGAATTGAATGGTGTCAAATATTGAGTAATCATCAGCAAATATTCTAATTTCTGACCTTGCTGGAGGAAAGTTGATTAATGAAGCAACTGAAGATTATTTGGCCTAGGAAAATTCACTGACAAACTACTGCAGAGATATCCCTGGGTTGAGATGATTGACCTCCAACAACAATAATCATCCTCCTTTGTGCTAGGTATGACTATAACTTGGAATAATATCTTTCTAGTGTTGCTGGGTCAAAGTTCTGGAACACCTCTTCAAAAGTATCCTGGGTGTATCTACATAAAATGAAATGTAGCACTTCAAGAACGTGGCTCGCTGTCTCTTTCTCAAACTCAGCTAGTGATGCACACCCAGTGCTCATATAACTACCAAAGCTCATATCTTAGGAATGAAAAGAAAATGTCAACCCTCATCATGCCCATTACTGTTAATTGGATGGAAAACCCAGAAGTATAATGATAATGAGTTGACTGGATTTTAAAACCACTGACAAACACATTGTCATAATTTCCCAGATGATACTAACCCAACCACAAACTCACCCCAGGATTAATTCCTAGTGTCAACTAAATAAAATTCTTTGACTGAAAATGCTTGGATTTTGAACCAAAACTGTTTGGAAACGTGCTTTTATTTTTTTATTTTAACTGGATGCATTAAACCGCAGAACCACAGTAACTGATAGTCTGCTTTGACTGATTTAATTTACCTTTCAGTATATAAGATGATCAATCTATTAATTTCTTTAATTTTGTTCCTAGTATTTCAATCTTAAACCAAAAAAATGTTTTGCTTTTGATCTTGTTTTGGTGAGGGCTATTCTTAGATTATTGTTTAATCATTAATTTGTTCAAAAAATTTATTACAAGTGGCTGGTGGTGACTCATGATGCCACTAAGTGCATAAAATGTGCTCTGGTTTTGCTCCACATTCCCTTTTTATATTTAACTGGCATCTTGGAAAGTTCGCTCAATCACCCTTCTCTGCCATTAAGAAAAAAGATGAATTGCAATAATATTGTAAATGCAGGGGAAGAAAACAATTTTCTTGATAAAACAATTTGTTTCTTGGGGGCGGATGATCTAGAATAAACATGTGATGGCTGTAATCGTGCATTTGTGTCTGTGTTAAAACGCAGCCAGTTACGATGATGATTGTTCTTGCCAGAGGCCACGAAGGGAAGGTCCAAAGAAAAAATCTTGGCTAAATGTTGTGATATTTTGGCTAAGTGTCAGTTTTGTTCAATTTAATGCAGGGTTTTTCTCTGTAAGGCCTAGTGAGATTCTCACAGTGTTGTCACAAACTCACCTCACTAACTATCTGCCCTGTCCCAGTGGTGTCCCCTCATGCAATGCTTGCCTGATTCTTTCACTTTGCCATCGCTGGAAGCACTCACTGGATATCCCAGGATAGACTGGCATTCCTGGCACCAGTGTCATCTTTGAACCCTGGACCAACAGCCTCAAACACAAGAGATAGCAAGAACTTCAGATACTGGAGTCAGATAGAACACAGTATGGAGCTAGAGGAGCACAGCAGGCCAGGCAGCATCAGAGGAGCAGGAAAGTTGGCGTTTCGGGTCAGGACCCTTCTTCAGCAAATGGGTCCTGACCCAAAATGCCAACTTTCCTGCTCTGATGCTGCCTCTCCTGCTGTATTCTTCCAGCTTCAAATACACGCTGCTCATGGTACATAGCTGGCATGGCTGACACTTCCTGGTGCATACAGCTCCACTTTCTTGCTTCAGTTGCTGTTTAACCACATAACCCCACAGCTTAACTTTACTTAGTTACATTCCAGCCCACTGCCGTTTCTACAGGAGTCTCGGACCATCAGCTCCTCTTCCTGCTTTCGAACTCCCTTCCTCTGGCTCCAGCTGCTCTCTCTTCTAGCTACAGTTCCAGCTTTAGCTCCTGCCATGCTGACTCATGGCCCCACTCACTCCCTCGCTCCACCAGTTGCAGGTTGCTCATCTCCTGCGTTGGCTGCTGTCAGGCTCACTCCAAGCAAGCGCAAGAGAAAAGCAGCCTCTGACTGGATGAACTACTCCTCACAGATTCTGACAGTCGTGTTTGCTGGGATTGCATTTCTTGAACTGATTGCTGCATTGAGGCAATTTTGGTGCTTTCAGGGAGAACTTGCCTCGTAAATCCATATATTTTGAACATTGGTTCTCATGGTCCCAAGCAGCATAGCTCTCCCACACTATCCCCCAACAAGACTAGAGCCCTGGCAATTATTCCAATTTGTCCTAACCGTGGGGCTTGGAGACGAGCTGTCTGCTTTCAGCTAGTTTATGATAAAGGAACGCATCAAACTCTATTATATTAAAATGAGCACTATTACTTTTACAGTTACCTCATCAGCTCATCAATGACGAAGGTAAAGCAACACTGTTAGCTTAATGAACTTCCAGTTAAAATGACTCTTAGCAACTGAAATGCCTATCTTTATCATATGTGCCATATATGGACTTTGATACAGTGCCACACAATGGACTTGTGAGGAACCTTGTAGGTCATGGAATAAAAGGGACAGTAGCAACGTGAGTAAGAAATTGGCTGAGGGATAGGAAACCGAGAGTAATGGTCAATGGGCATTTTTCAGGGTGGGAGAAGATTTGTAATGGATTTTATCGGAGTCAGTATTGGGGACTTGGCCTCACCTGATGTATTTAAGTGGTCTTGGTGTGCACGGGATAGTTTCAAAATTTATGGATGACACAAAACTAAGAAAAATTGTAAACTATGAGGAGGACAATGTAGAGCTTCAAAAGTTCTTTGACATGTTGGTAGAGGGGATGGATAACTGGCAGATAAAATTTAATATGGGTAGCTATTCCCAATATATACTAATGATTTGGATGAGGGAACAAAATGTAACATCTCAAAGTTTGCAGATAATACCAAGTTGGGCGGGAGGGTGAACTGTGATGAGGATGCAGAGATCCTTCAGCATGATCTGGACAGGTTGGGTGAGTGGGCAAATCAATGGCTGATGCAGGATAATTTGGATAAATGTGAGGTTATTTACTTTGGAAGCAAAAACAAGTAGGCAGATTACTACCTGAATGGCTGTAAATTGGGGGAGGGGAGTGTGCAGCGGGACCTGGGTGTCCTTGAGCACCAGTCGCTGAAGGTAAACATGCAGGTGCAGCAGGCGGTAAACAAGGCAAATGGTATGTTGGCCTTCATTGTGAGAAGTTTTGAGCACAGGGGCAGGGATGTGTTGCTGCAGTTATTGTGTGCAGTTTTGGTCTCCTTTTCTGGTCTCCTTTTCTGAGGAAGGATTCTCTTGCTCTCGAGGGAGTGCAGCAAAGGTTTAGCAGGCTGATTCCAGGGATGGTGGGTCTGACGTATGAGGAGAGGTTTACTAGGTTAGGATTGTTTTCACTGGAGTTCAGATGAATGAGGGGGGATCTCATACAGACTTATAAAATCCTAACAGGACTCGACTGGGTAGACGCAGGGAGGATGTTCCTGATGGTAGGTGTGTCCAGAACCAGGGGCCACAGTCTGAGGATTCGGGGTAGACCATTTAGGACGGAGATAAGGAGACATTTCTTTACCCAAAGAATGGTCAGCCTGTGGAATTCATTACCACAGGAAGTAGTTGATCCCAAAACATTGAATGTATTCAAGAGGTGGCTAAATATAGCACTTGGGGTGAATGGGATCAAAGGTTATGGGGAGAAAGCGGGATTAGGCTATTGAGTTGGACGATCAGCCATGATCGTGATGAATAGCAGAGCAGACTCGAAGAACCCTCTAAGTTTCTATGTTTCTATAAGTGTGAGGTGATGCACTGTGGTGCAAAGAAGAAAGGAAGACAGTATAAAACAAAGGACATTATTCTAAGGGGAGTGCAGGTATAGATGGACACAAGCATGCACAAGTCATTTAAGGTGGCAGGGCAGGCAGAGGAAACTGTTAATAAAGCACAGTGGGCCAAAGCAGGGATACCAGCGGCCTGGTGCAGGAGCAGGGACAGTGGCCCAGTGCGGGAGCAGTACAGCAGCCAGCTGTCAGACCACACGGAGGCCCCCTGCGCTGGTCTGCTACAGGGAACCTTTGTAGAGAGACTGTGATGTTTGTCTTTTTAACTTCTTGTTTTTCTGGCCTAAGATTATACTGTGTATAACTGTAACATAACTCATTTTTTCTTCATTCCTCTATTCTGTAACTAAGGATTGTACCTAGTACGCTGTAACTAAGATGGTGCTGTGCGTTGGTGACATTGTTAAACTGTAACTTATCTGTAACTGAAGAAGTTGGACCCGGGTACCTTTGTACCTAAGAAGGCACTGTAAGTGGGCTCTTATAAACTTTTCATCTGAGTACGTGATACAATAAAGTTAATTCAATTCAATTCAATTCAATAAAGGGCAATGGAGTACAACAGCAAGGAGATTATGATGAATGGACATAACACTCTGGTTATATCTCTGTTGGAGTGTTTTGTCAAGTTCTGGGTGCCACACTGTAGGAACATATGAATTAATTGGAGAGAGTGTAGAAGATGTTTACAAGAATTGAATCTATGGATGAGAAACTTCAGTTATGTGGAAAGATTGGAGAAGTTGAGATTGTTCTCCTTGTAGAGGAGAGGCTAAAAGTAGACTGATAGATAGTTTAAAAATCATGAGGGGTTTGAACAGAGTGGATGGGGAGAAACTCTTCCTGCTTGTAAATAAATTGAAAACTAGAGGTTAGAGTTTTAAGGTGTTTTGCGAAAAAATCAAATACAAATTGAAATACACAGTGAATAGGTAAGATATGGAATGCATTGGAAGTGTGGTGGAGGCAGGTTCAATTGATGCATTCACAAGGGCATTAGATGATTATTTGGATAGAAACAATGTGCAGGATAACAGGGAAAAGGTAGGAGACTGGCATGAAGTTAAAATGCTCAGAGAGCATTCGATGGGCAGAATGACCTCATTCTGCAATTCTGTAAAGGATAGCTCCAAGCCTTGTGAGCTAGAAGGCCCACTGTCCAGCTCTTACTCTCCCTTTGGAATGAGTCTTGGACTTTTTCAATCAAACTGGACCAAATTTCTGAGTATAAGGAACACTGCTGCATTTCTGACTGTCAACAATTTGCATCCCAGCTCCCAGGAAAAGAATTGTTGCAAGTTTAGCCAACTGTCAGATTCCCAATGGACAAGAATCATTGAGTCCTAAGTCATATTTTCTTAATACCGATAACTTTTGATTTATTTGGAACTCTTAAGTTATAACTTGCTTCCTTACCTTTCTCTGTGTTTCTATCTTGTATGCTTGTGCTTGTGACTGAAGTTGCAAAGCAAATCTCCTCTGCCTTGAATATACTTAATGTCCCAATATCGATAGCCCTCTACAATAAAGAAGTTCACAGATTCACTACCCTCCAACAGTAGAAATTCCTTCTCACTTCTGTCTTAAATGGGTGATGCCTTATTCTGAGATTATGTCTTCTGGTCCTAGGCTCTCTCACAAGCGCTAACAACTTAGATTCATAGAGGCATACAGCACAGAAACAGACCCTTCATTCCAACTCGTCCATGATGACCAAGTTTCCCAAACTAAACTAGTCCCACTCACCTGGAATTGGCCCTCATCCCTCCAAACCTTGCCTATTCATGTACCTGTCCAAACGTATTTTAAATGTAGTAACTGTACCTGCATCTTCATCTTGCAGTTCATTCCACATATGAACTACACCTGTGTGAAAATGTTGATCCTCATCTCCCTTTTAAATATTTCCCCTCACCTTAAAAATATGCCCCCTAGTTTTGAACTCCCCCACTCTAGGGAAAAGATGCTTTCTATTCACCTTATCTATGCCCCTCATGATTTTATAAACTTCTAGAAGGTCACCCCTCAGCTTCCTACGCTCCAGTGAAAAAAGTCCCAGCCTATCCAGCCTCTCCTTATAAATCAACCTTCTTTCCCGGTAATACCCTGGTAAATCTTTTCTGAACCCTCTCCAATTCCTATAGCAGGGCGACCAGGGCTGTACACAGTATTTCAAAAGTGGCCTCACCAACCTGCAGCACAACCTCAACATGATGTGCCAACTCCTATACTCAATGGTCTGAGGAATGAAGGCAAGCATGCTAAACACATTCTTAATTGCACTGTCCAACTGTGATGCAACTTTCACAGAACAATGTGCCTGAACCACTATATCTCTCTGTTCGACAACTCTGTCCAGGCCTCTACCATTAATTCTATAAGTCCTGCTCTGTTTGTTTTACCAAAATCTAATACCTCGCGTTTATCCAAATTAAACTCCACCTGTCACTCCTCAGCCCATTGGCCCAAATGATCAAGATCCCTTTGTAATCTTAGATAACTTTCTTTACTGGAGGCAGTCACCAGTTTTGGTGTCATCTGCAAATTTACTAGCCATGTCTCCTATATTCACATCCAAATCATTTATGTAAATAACAAACAAAATTGGACCCAGCATCAATCCCTGCGGAATAGTGCTGGTCACGGGCCTTCAGTCCAAAAAATAGCCCTCCACCAGCATCCTCTGTCTCCTAATATCAAGCCAATTTTGTATCCAATTGGCAAGCTCTCCTTGAATCCCATGTGACCTAACTTTACTAATAAGTCTACCAAGCAGAACTTTCTCCGCATCTGCCATGTTAGTCCCCTTATGAATTGTATTTGTTTCAATCAGGGCATTTCTCATTCTTGTGAACACCAATGAGTACAAGCCCAAACTTCTCAACCTCTCCTTATAAGAAAATCCTTCCATACCTGGAATAAACCTAGTGCACAATTTCTAGATTGCCTCCAATGCCTGTGTGTCTCTCATTAAATAAGGAGGCCAAAAATATTCACATTATTCCCAGAAAGGTCAAACGAGTGCCTTGTATAGTTTTAGAAAGACCTCACTATATTTATACTTTATTGCATTTGAAATAAAGGCTAGAATTCCATTTGCCTTCCCTATTACTTAGCTTGCTAACTTTTTGCGATTCATGCATAAGGATCCTGAAATCTCCCTGGGCTCCATCCTTCTGCAGTCTATTTAAATGATATTCAGCTCTTGTGTTCTTCCTGCCAAAAGTGCATAATCCCACATTTTACCACATTGTATTCCATCTGCCAAGTTGTTGCCACTTGCTAAAGCTGTGTATGTCCGTTTATAATCTAAATGCTCTGTGTGAGCCTCACTACTTGCCTTCCTACCTATTTATCCGTGAATTTGCTGACATACCTTTCTTGCAACTGATGTTTGCACACAATTCCCTCCAAAAGCAAGTTGATGGAAAGAAGAAGCACTGTACTAGAATAGAGTGGGTTGATTGTCCTTTTACATGTCGCTACTACTGTAGTAAAGTAGACTGTGCACTCAAGTTTAGATTTACTGTTCATGAGATTAATCATAAAGTAAAAGAACATCCATTTGGCATGCAGTACCCTACTTAACTATATCAGGACGTGCGACGCTGTTCATGAAGAAGAGGGTCATGCTATGGGGCCCAGGCAGGCTAAATAGAAGATTTCTGCATGTTCACATCCTATTCTAGACCAGGCATCAAGCTTTGCCGTTAGCTTACAACATCTTTGCCAGTATTTCAATGCTGCTATAAGGAATACCCCTGACATATCCCAGTCTGAAGTATTAAGCAGATCACCAACACCTCCTTCACTGGAGCTGATCAATACAGCTGAATCTTGTATGTTCCCTTGTGAGGACCTTGGTGGTTGGGATGGGTGGGTGGGTGGGTGCGTGCGTTTATTCAGACAGGAGGGCAGTGAGTGAGGACCTTGCCACAACCTGCTTCCACCGGATTAAATCCAGGAAGATAACGAACAGTGTGCAGGCTTCCTATACAGCTGATAATTGAGGCTCTTAAGCATGCCCTTCATGTCTATTTATCCTCATCTCACTTTTGCAGGTATTAATTTAACAATGGGTGGGGTGCTTTGCTGGTAATGAATTTTATTTGCAGTGTTCGCCTGTTCCAGCAAGCTATCTTTGTCCTCTTGAAGTCTACTACTATCTCATTCAGTGTTTGCTACGTTTCCAAATTCTGTGCTTCCTGCAAAATTCTGTACTTTGCCCCAGTGCTGGATATTATGCCCCCCCCAACCCATTACAGGGGCATTGGGTAGGTGGTGCTGCTAAAATGTAGCACATGTGCTGCTTGCCACCTTCCTGCCCTTCCCTCACTTCACTTGCATTTTACAGAGGGTTGCTGAAGGTTTCAGGCTGCTCAATGAATGACTCTCTGATTCACTATCCTGCCCTCACTGAGATTTTACCCGTGGCAAGGGAAGGATCTTACCAAGACAGCAGCTGACAACTTATTTTGAGTTGCCTTGTGTCTGACAAGAGACAAGACCTCCTTTAAAGTTCCATCTTCCTAAAACATCCAAACCCTGACCCTGCCAAGTTCATACCTCCTCCATCTTTTAACCCTCTCAGCCTGGCCTCTCAAATCTGGTCCCTCATTCCACTCCCAAATGCTATTAAAATAAGGCTGAAACTGAGATAGGAATCCAAAACTCTATCTTAAAGCTGCATAAAAAGTTAACAGCCATTGGAACTCAATAGTACTGATGATTCCAGTGGTACAGTATAGTCAGGCTGAAGAAGACACAGGTTAGATTCAGAAACTGAAAATGGTGATGATATAATTGCTGTAGCTGTCTCTTGTTATTTGAAGATAACATTGGTATATCTCTACCAATCAGACTATTGTAAACGGAGTTGAGGAGGTTCTCCAAACCTATACCTTTTCTTTTTACCAAAGCCTGTGCCTATGGATTCAGACAAGTTGTGTGCTACAGTTGGCTGAGAGTCAAGCTAAACCTCAGATAGAGAGCAGCTGAAATTCTTTGTGAGGAAGCCAGAGGCTTTAGGAATTTTGTGACTGAGACTGATTGACTATATTCTGAGTGGACTCCTCAGCCAATTCATAAGATACATCTTAGTTGTATCTTGCATTTGTTTTCTTATATAATTTTGTAGTATATATTTGACTGCAATTTGCCTGGTAATTCATGTTTATTGCATGTTGATTCTGGGTTTTTGAGTTTATGCTGTTATCTAAGCTTGTACTTAGTGTCTCATTTAATTATTTGATTCTTATATAGTAAAGGATCTTTTGTTTTAAATCATGGGATCCTAAGGCTTCATTTTTTTTAAATGAATAGCTGGAGTTTTGGACTTCTTTCGAAAGAGGTTCCTGATCTTGTTTGGGATTAGGCCAGTATTGACAGAGGAAACAATGAGGTAATTGCGTTTTTAATAAGAGAGTCCTCTGCTGTGAACTTTACAATTGAGGAGGGAATTGTTGAGAGTGGTGCCAGAGAGCGTGTGTTATGAGGTGCGGTTGAGTGAGGTGGAGAGATGAACAATTGTAGTCATCCTTGCTGTTCTTGTCAGGTCATGGAATCCACCATCATCTTAAAGGCAGTTGCAATGGACAACTGATGCTAGCCTAGCAGCTGACGCCCACAACTGGTGAAAGAATAAGAAGTAGCTAATGGGTGAGATTTTCACCTCTGTAGCACTGTCTCCTGCTGTTTCTCTGGGGTGCATGTGCAGCCTCTTGATAAGGGTAGCCGTGCCGATATCCCTAGTAAGTCTTGGAAGGCTGTGACACCAGCTATCCTGACATCTCACACCTCAATGAGTTGATGCAACAACAGGATGCCTCATTTAAAGTACGTAGGCCCAGGCAATTTATTCGTACTTCACTCTTTAATTAACTCTTGGAGTGCTAATCTGCAAAATCAGAGCTTTTCATTAACATTCCTTAAAAGGCCAGGCCCCACCCAATTGCCAGGAATGTAACTTTTAAGAATGGCTGGTATTACAATGTATCTGGAGGTATTCAGGAGAGTTTCTGGATTTAGTACAAAGGAAGATGTAGTTGGGAGAGGTCAGTTATTGCATTCCTAGGGCATCACTGAAGGAGTCCCTTGTGGCAGCATCCTTGGCCAGACCATCATCTGCTGCCTGAAGCACATTCCACATACCTTACAGTCAGATGTAGGGATTTTGGCTGATGGTTGCACGGTGTTTGGTTACACTCAGAACTTCTAAGATAATGAAGAAGTCCGTATCCATATGCAACAAGACCTGAACAATATCTGTTCTTGGGCTAATAAGCGGTGGGTAACAATTATGCCATATTAGTGTCAGGCAATGTCCATCACTAACAAAAGGGCCTAGCTACTTCCCCTTGACATTCAAAATCATAGCCATCACTAATGTCCACACCACCAACATTTTGTGGCTCACCAAGAGCCAGAGATTCTGCTGGATATGGCCCTGGGACTTCAATGATTGACCTCTGGCAACTACATTTTCCCTTGTACCAACGATGACTTCAGTCAGTGGAGACATCACCCCACCTCCCTCCTGGGCCCCAAATTCCCATTGTATGCTATTGTAACTGGGTTTCTCAGTGTAAAATTTGGACACATGCTGTCTTAATGGCTGAAGCAGCCATACTCACCTCATGTCTGGAATTCATCCTTGTGTCCATGTATGGTCCTAGGCCATCATGATCTGCAGCTACAGGGGAGGCAATGGCCTAGTGGTATTATCACTGGACTATTAATCCAGAGACCCCGATAACATTCTGGGGACCTGGGTTCAATCCCGCCATGGCAGAAGGTGGAATTTGAATTCAATGAAAATATCTGGAATTAAGAATCTAATGATGACCATGAATCCATTGTTGATTGTCAGAAAAACCCACCTAGTTCACTAATGTCCTTTAGGGAAGGAAACTGCCAGGCCTGGACTGGCCTACATGTGGCTTCAGATCCACAGAAATGTAGTTGACTCTGAAACTGCCCTCTAGGCAATTAGGGATGGACAATAAATGCTGCCTGGCCAGCGACTAGCATCCTGCTAATGAATAAAGAAAAGAAAAACATACACTAAGGACTAGTAAACAAGTGGAGGAGGTAAAGGGAGAAGCAGGGAGAGAGAAGGGAGGACGGGGGGAGAGAGTGGATAGAGGGGGAAGCAGGTGGGGGCTGTTGGTGAAGAGACAGGATAGGCAGGAAGGTGAGAGAAGGGGAAAGAAAGGGGAAAATGAAGTGGGAGGGAAGCATATATGAAAAGGAAAGAGATGGAGAATAGGGGTGTTAGCTGTCATTTGTCTTTTCTGTGTAACTAAAGGACTTAAATATTGTAAAATGAGTAAAATTTTAAATGTTTCTAATGATGATGATGATAACAGTTGACTGCAACAGGAATAGATAGCCAAAGAACGAGCAGACAAATTGCAGATTATAGAGGGAAATGTGGGGTGTTACATTTTGGTCGAAGAGATAAGGAAAAGTAATATAGATGCAATGTTTCTAAAAACTATAAAAAGACTGAGAGAATGGGAGAACATCTTTAAAAATGGCTGGACGTATCGAGATAGTAATTAGACCTTTGTAAGTAGAGGTACAAAAGCAGGAAGGATATAATGCACCTCTTTGAAGCTCTGGTTAGACTTTTAGACAACTGGACTTTTGCATCCACTACACATCAGCAAGGAGGTGAGAGCTCTGGAGGTGATGCAGAAGAAATTCAGCTACAAGGTTACATTGAAGAAGCTGTGATTGGTTTCTCATGACATAAGAGGCTGAAGGCAACCGTTGATAGAGGTGTACTAGATTATAATAGGTTTAGATAAAGTAGGCAATAGAAGCTTTTTCCTTTAGTTGATGGTACAAAGTCTATGGGACATAGATGTAAGGGTTTAGGTAAGACATGCAGGGAACCATGCGAGGAAGCACATGCACATGGAAGCTAATGAACTGAAACTCACTGTTGATGTGGATGACAGAAATAGAGATGATGAATTATTTGGAAAATACTGATACAAGGGAAAACCATTTGCTGATGTGCACTTGAGTTCAACATCATTCAGTTACAGACCTCATTGCAATCTTGATCTAAATGTGAATTCAAGAGCTGAATGGCAGAGTGGAAGTGAGGGTCATTGCCTTTTCCATCAATCCACAATCCGTGCTCGAAGGAGGCGAATGAGGGAATCTACAGTGATTGGAGCTAGACTCAGCACTAAAGAAGACAGATATTGACATTGGAGAAGAAAGTTTGCCCAGTCCCAGAAAATCACTATCATACTCACTCATTCATTGCCCTTAGCACAGTGATTGATAGCTGTGTCAGCAATAACATTCTGTCAGACAGAAATGCATGACTGGGTAGGTTACACAACGTTCAACTTCATTCACTTTTTGTAAGTAATGAAACAGCTGGTGGAAACTTAAGCAGGATCTGGACAACATTCAAATTTAGAGTCGTAGAGTCATTGTAGCACAGAAAGAAACTATTTGGACCTTCTGATTCTGTAGAGCTATCCAGTCAGTCCAGTTCCTGTGTTCTATTCCCATAACCCTATGAATTATGTGCATGAGCACCTAGGTCCCTCTGCTCCTACATGCCTTTAAGAATAGCAGACTTTTATTCTGCATGGTCTCCCTCTACTCTTTGTGCCAAAGTGTGTCGCCACACAATTCTCTAAATTGAATTTAATTTGCCAACTTATCCACGCACTCAACCAACTTGTTAATTTTTGTTTGAAGCTCTGCACTGTCTTCCATAGAGTTTACAATGCTCTCAAGTTTTGTATCACCTGCAAACTTTGAAACTCTCTCCTGCTCACCAAAATCTAGATCATTTATATATTAGGAAGAGCAAGACTCCCAATACTGGCCCCCGGAAAACTCCACTATAAATCATTTCAGCCTGAAAAGTAACCATTAACCATTATCCTTTGGTTTCTCTCACTCAAACAATTTTGTATCCATGTTTCTACTGTTCCTTTTATTCCTCTCTTCTCACACATTTATTCTGCGGCACTGTATTGAAAATCCAAGTACGCTACATTAACTCAGCATTACTTTCAGCAACTGTCTCTCCTACCTCATCAAAAACCTCCAAGTTAAAACAATTTTCCGGTAATAAACTTATGCTGCCCTTTCCAATTAACCCATATTTTCCCTTGCTTACTGTTAATCTTATACTGAGTAACTGTTTTCTAGACGTTTCCTCACTATTGACGTTAAACTGATTGCTCTGTAATTGCTGTGCTTAACTTTACACTACCTTTTGAATAAAAGAGTGATATGGTTGAAATTCTCCAGTCCTCTGGCACTACCACTGAGTCTAGGGAAGATTGAAAGATCATTGTCAGTACCTCTGTGATCTCTACGCCCATTTCCTTAGGTGCATCTCATCTGGTCCTGGTATCTTGCCAACTTTAAGTACATCTTATCCAATAATCCCTCTTTCTCAACGTTAAACCTTTTCAGTGACTGATTTTCCTTTTCTATCACAAGAACATAGGAAAAAATCGTAGGCCATTCAGCCTCTCGAACCTCCACCATTCAATGAGATCATGATAGCTCTGTGGCCTAACTCCACAAAGCTGCCTTTGGCCTAGCACCTTGGCTTAACAAAAATTTATCTATCTCAGATTTAAAATTAACAATCGATCCAGTATCGACTGCCATTTGTGGATCAGAGTTCCAAATATGTATCACTCTTTGTGTGGAGAAGTGCTTCCTAATATCTCTCCTGAATGGTCTGGCCCGAATTCTCAGACTGTGCCTCCTGGCTCTAGAATCCCCAACCAGTGAAAATTGTTTATCTTTATCTATTCTGTCTTTTGCTATTAATATCTTGAAGACTTTGAGTAAATCACCCTTTAATCTTCTAAATTTTAGAGAAGATGGGTCTAATTTTTGTTGTCTGTCCTCATAATTTAGCCCTTGAATAACAGGTATCATTCTTGTAAACCTATGTTGTACTCCCTCCAAGGCCAATATGTCCTTCCTAAGAGTGATGCCCAGATCTGCTCACAATAGTCCAAGCTGAGTCTAACTATTGCCATAGCCTAGGCAGCATCTGCCTTGTAGGTAAAGGTGTATCTGCAATGGATATTTCTACCAAGCAGGCAGCTTCTTGTATAAATGCTCAGTCTAGTGTTACACAAACGTCATGCCCGAAGCAGAGATCACAATCTCTTCCAGTGTCTAAGGGAATTGGACCACCAGCTTTCAGGGCTTCAGTTATTCAACTGATACCATATTCAGTGAACAAATTTATTATTGTTTTATCATGTAAACAGTGAAATGGCAGCAGAGAATCCAGCTGGACCTTTTTCACATTTAGTAATTCCAATCTTCCAATGTCTGATTTCCCATGAATCAAATGTCTTGTACTGAGCATGGCAGTCACATGATGATGCAAGAGCCAGCATGCCCTTTGTCAGCCCTTTAAAAACATCAAAGTCTTCATCACATTTCTGCTTGCCTTCATAATCCCTCAACGCCCACCACGAGACATCGTCAACACAAAGTTAACCAGTAATGCTGGAAAATCTGAGACGACGAGGTGTAGAGCTGGATGAATACAGCAGGCCAAGCAGCATCAGAGGAGCAGGAAAGCTGACGTTT
>JAHRHZ010000266.1:21656356-21678664 GCA_024137785.1 Ginglymostoma cirratum
GAAGAAGGGTCTAGACCCAAAACGTCAGCTTTCCTGCTCCTCTGATGCTGCTTGGCCTGCTGTATTCATCCAGCTCTACACCTCGTCGTCTCAGATTCTCCAGCATCAGCAGTTCCTACTATCTCTGCAACAAAGATAGATATCTAGATCCTTGAGACTGTAGTTAGTCTATCCTGTCAATCCAGTCCATACACCAGGAGCATAGCCTTAAAAGCTAAGAATGTCTACTCTACAATAACTGGTGACTTCCTAGAACAGTGATTCGCTTATGTTCCAGAATATTACAAAACCTATAATGACCTAAACTCTTGAAACCTGCTGGTAATAAAGGTTTTGAATCCTCTCCAGCCTCGATCCCAATGGAAATAATTTGAAGACGAACAAAAGACAAAAATGGTCAACAGAAAAATGTTTCAATGAGGCTTATATCTTAGACATTGCATGAGGTAGTGTGGAAGAGCCCTTTTGCATACTACAATGACTGTCATAGATATGAAAAGAGCTGCCTCAGGAATCTCAATGAATCTGCCACTAATAAATTGCTTGGTCATCACCTCTGTAGCAAAATGAAGGAAATAAGTGTGGCTGGGTCTATGTGCCTTTGGGTACTGAAAGCAGTGAACAAATACCCTCAGGTGTTGTTGGGACTGTAAATTGTGTCCCCCCAATAATTAATTTAATTTCATTCTTGCAGCCCCTTGGAAACAGCCAGTAGGAGTGCAATCCCCACCCCCTTCCCCCATATTCACTGCAACTTTTACAGTAATTGACAAGACATCTGGAAAGTGAGGCTCAATGATCTGAAGGCACCAACAGAATGGAGAAAGGATCGAGGAATGCAAGCTACTCACGCAGAAGTGGAAACATGCTCCCTAACAAACAAGAACACTTCACCAGAACAAAAACTGTGAGTTTGCTTTAACAATTACTTGAAAGCAGGCAAGGCTCCTTTTGAGGTCATGAATGCACCTTAATTTTCAGTTGTAGCTCAATGTGTTGCACTCTTGCTTCAGGAAGTTTTGGGTTTAAGCCTTACCCTACTGAAACTCAATTGTCAGCTGATAATTCAGTGCAGAATGGACGAAGTGCTGCCTTTATGAATGATGCATTAAACAGAGGCCCTCTATATCTTCTTAGATGGATGTAGGACCAATGTGAAGAAGTGTCGTGAAAATCTCACTGGTATACTAACAGAAGGTGCTGGAGAAACTTAGCAGCAACTGTGGAACGAGAAACAGAATTAACATGTCAACTGTCGAAAGAGAAACAGAGTTTGGGAGGCAATGGCCCAGTGGCATTATTGCTAGACTGAGAAAATCAACAAATGTTCTGAGGACCCAGGTTCAAATCTTGCAGATGGTGGAATTTGGATTCGTGACCATGAAGCCATTGCCAATTGCCAGAAAAACTTATGTGGTTTACTAACGCGCTTCAGGGAATGAAATCTGCAATGCTCGCTTGGTCTGGCCGACATGTGACTCCAGACCCACAGCAATGTGGTTGACTCTCAATTGCCCTCTGAAATGGCCTAGCAAGCCACTCAGCTGTACAAATTACGATGAAGTTATAAAACTGGAAGGACCTCCAGGTTTCAACCAAGTCACCTGAAAAGACAACAGCAGTAACAATCTGTCATCCCTGCAATGTCCTCCTTACTAACATCTTATGTTACTAGGCTAGTGCCAAAATATGGAGAGCTGTCCCATAGAGTAGTCAAGCAACAGCCTGACATAGTCATACTCACGGAATCATACTTACAGACACTGTCCCCAGCATCACCATCACCATCCCTGGATCCCAGCCCACAGCAGGACAGACCCCATGAAGTCTCATGGCTTCACACTAAACATGGACAATGAAAGCTTCTCAGTATCAGGTACTGTCCTTTCTTGGCTACTGAATCAGTACTCTCCCATGTTGAACATCACTTGGAGGAAGCACTGAAGGTGGCAAGGGCACAAAATGCATCTTGTGTGGGGGATTTCAATCCACCACGAAGTGTGGCTCAGCAGCAGTAGTACTGATGGGGCTGGTTGGCTCCTAAAGGACATAGTTGCTAGACTGGATCTGTGGCAGGTAGTGAGGGGACCAACAAGTGGGAAAATCATACTTGACCTCATCCTTACCAATTAGTCAGCTACAGTTGCATCTGTCCATGACAGCATTGTTAAGAGTGACCAGCACACAGTCCTTGTGGAGATGAAGTCCTGCCTTCACATTGAGAATAATCTCCATCATGTTGTGTGGCACTATCATCGTGTTAAATGGGACAGACTTCGCCCAGATCTAGCAACTCACGACTGAGCATCCATGAGGCACTGTATACCATCAACAGCAGCAGAATTGTAATCCAGTTTGTTTAGCTGGTTCATCAATGACCTTCCTTCCATTATAAGGTTAGAATTGGGGGTGTTTGGTAATGAAAGCACAATGTGCAGCACAATTCACGATATCTCAGATACTGAAGCAGTCCATGTTTAAATGCAACAAGATCTGGACAATATTTAGCCTTGAACTGACTAGTGGCAAGTAATATTTGCAACATACACATGCCAGGCAATGATTATTTCTAATAAGAGACAATCTAACCACTGCCCCTCGATATTCAATTCTGTTACCATCACTGAATCTCCCACTCTTAACATTCTTGTGGGTTACTGTTGACTAGAAACTCAACTGGACTCACCATATAAATACAATGGCTACAAGAATAGGTCAGAAGTTAGGCGTTCTGCAGTGAGTAACCCACTTCCTGACTGCCCAAAGCTTGTCCATCATACACTATCCAGGACAAAGCACCCTGTTTAATTGGCACCAAATCCACAAGCATCTGTTCCATCCACCACCGACTCCTGGTAGCTGCAGTGTATACTATCTACAAGATGAACTGCAGAAATTATTGGACAGCACCTCCCAAATCAATGACCACTTCTGTCTAGAAGAATAAGGGCAGCAGATACATGGGAACCCCACCACCTGCATGTTCCCCTCCAAGCCATTCAGCATCCTGAGGATGCAGTTCCTTTCCCTAAAGGACATTAGTGAAACAGATGGGTTTTTCCTGACAATCGGCAATGGATTCATGGTCATTATTAGACTCTTTATTCCAGACGTTTATTGAATTTGAATTCCACCAATTACCATGGTGGGATTCAAACCCAAATCCCCAGAACATTATCTGGATTAACAGCCCAGTGATAATACCATGAGGCCATTGCCTCCCCAACAATCTGCTGTCAGAATTGCTGAGTTTCTCCAGAAGGTTCTACCTTTATTTCAAATTTTCAGCAATCACAATACATTGGTCACAGAAGGTAAACATTCTATCAAAGTATTTGATTTATTTGATGCATTTATTTATTGTCACGTGTATTTTGTTACAAATACAGCAAAAAGTGTTGTGTAGTGTTGCTACTATCCAGTGCCATCTTAAAACACAGAAAAATAAACCAAAACACAGAATATAAAGGCAGAAAAGTTTAAAAAGTGTCAACTTTACAGTCCTTTTTAAGTGCTTCGCCAAGGGTCACGGGCCTGGTAGCCAGGCATGAGGCCGCTTCACTGTGCTGTCAGTACTGGAATGTAAGTTGCGACTCTTCTGCACCATCTCACCCCCACCAACGCCCTCGCCACTGTGTCCTTGCTGGACCTCGCCAATGCAGATGCCACTGATGATGCTGGGCACTGCACTAGCCCAAACATGACTCTGCCACCACCATGTGTCCTCTTCGGGCCCACCTTGCTGATGCAGCCACTATCAGTCCTGCCAGGTTTTGTATTGAGCCTAAACCCGCCCCCTGTCGCTGCATCTATGAATGTGCAATAGAGGCAGACACAGATGCCACCGTGAACTCAAGCTCACCTCTGCCTCAGCAGCCGTGAGTCAGCACTAGACGCTCCTTGCCAGTTCAGAAATCACTAGGAACCTAAGCTTCACCTCCGACACCGCTGCCATGAGTCTACGCTGGGCTCACTCACTGCCGCCGATGCTGTTGCCACAACTGAGCTCTTCAACAAGAGATAAGTAAAATAAAAGAGATAAAAAAGAAATGAAAGGTGAAAAGAGAGATAAACAAAAAGAAAAGCAGATGGAGCAGACGAGCTCTGGGTTCAGAAGCCCTACTCTACCGTCAAGTACACAAAGTCCACAATTTACCTGTCAGGACATCTGAAAACACAGACCATCTTTTTGTTTATAACAAGAACTACTAATTATGACCAATAAATAGGTTTTGATGACAGGTTAGCAACTATGAACTGTTCACTTAAAAATCTATTTGTTAAAATTCTAAACCTCATTCTAAAGACACAAACACACACTTACAAACAGACAAAACAAAATATTGTTATGGGTAGGGTAAAAGAGACAGGGGAAGCTATTCAATCACCCCTGTCTACATGCTTCATTGAACAAAGAACAGTACAGCACAGTACAGGCCCTTCAGCCCACGATGTTGGGCCGACCTATTATCCTACGAAGATCAAACTACCCTGCTTACACTATATTTTACTATCCTCCATGTGCCTATCCAAGACTCGCTTAAAAGTCACTAAAGTATCTGAGATGACCGTTTTTGCTTGCCAGCTTTTTCTGTCCTTCAACTTCCCTTCTCCTATTTTTTTTTCAATTCCTTGCAGGAGACACCTGTGATTTGTCCACTAACTGCAATCATCTCTTTGCGCTTGTTAAAGCTCCCGGCCTACAGCAAATATTGAGGAATAATATACTGGGCTTTCTCCAGGCTTTAAGTATTTTACTGAAGAGAAAGACACACCATCTGCCCTGACAGCATTCTGAAGGCTTCTGACAGTATCATTCACACTCTCAAGCTGTTCAGTTCCCCCAGAGACAGATTGTTGTGTCAGGCTGAAGGCGATTCGGCATCCACATCTGGTCACAATTCTGTAAACCAATTAGCAACCTAATCTCACTTTGTACACACCCGCTAATGCCAGCCCATTTATAAACAACCTCCCCAATGCTTGAATAAAGCAGCAGTGTGAAAATGCCTTACAATGTAGTTCAATAACTTGCTCTCAAAAAGTGCTGTAATCCCTTCCACAATTCTTGGTTTTCTTAAAACAGTCCTTCTCCCATTTCAGTTCACAATCAAAAATACAAGATATACAGTTTTTACAGATGATTGGTTGCTCATCTGCAGGGGCTTATATGGGCAGTCTATTGTGTCCTGGAGTAAGTGGTCAGTTCAAGTCTGAGCTTGAGCTTCATTGTAGTAGGTTGCTGAAAGAAGGATCGTTATGATAGAAGGCAATTGCAGATGGTAGGGTAGGACCTCATTGTTAATGGGAGGGGACCGGATGTCTCAAAGGGTCTATCAAGCAGGTCAATCAAGGACATAGAAGCACACAGCGCCATAGATTCAGAGGTCAAATGGGCAAGTTAATAGTGATATGAAAGGGCATAACCAAAATAGACGAAGCTAAGAAGGGTCTTCTGGCCAAGGGAACAGCAACACCAAAGAGAACATCAAGAATGGGGAGAAATTGATGGGTCACAGGCTGAGAATGCAGGTCACTAACACGACTGCAGAAGTTGGAGCCGCACCATATAGGATCGAGAGTCAATTGCACAATTCCTTAACAAACTGGCTAGAAATGCATGCAAAGTGGTAAGACTAAGTTACAGTTTATTTCTACATGGGGTAGAGGTTGAATATTTTTTTTAAGGCCCTGCAAGGGACGATTGCAGTGATCATGCTTCACTGATAAAACAATGCCATCCATCCGCCTTCAATACTCTCTTCATCTGGAGAGCAGTAATTATCTAAAAATGCAAATAACAAGTTATGGCCTTGAACAATCATGAGCATTACATTGTGATGACTGTTTACCTCCTTATGCAAGCTCAACAAAAAACAAAGGATAAAGTCACCATTGTCCTGTTTTCTCTCTCTCTCTCTCTCTCTCTATATATATAGAGGGAGAGAGACATAGCTGGTGGTTGTTTAACCTGAGGGTCAGAGAATCCTGTGGTGTGGAAGTAAGATATTTGGCCCAGTGAGTCCACAGTGACCCTCTGAAGGGCATATCCACCAAGACCCACCCCCTATTCCATCACTGTATGCCTGTGTTCTTCCACCTAGTCTGCACATCCCTGGACACTCTGGCAATTTACCATGGCCAATCCACCTTACCTGCGCATCTTTGGACTGTGGGAGGAAACCAGAGCAAACTCAGGCAGCCACAGGGAGAATGTGTAAACTCCACACAGACAGTCACCCAAGGCTGGAATCAAACCTGGGTCCCTGGTGCTGTGAGGCAGCAGTGCTAACCACTAAGCCACTGTGCTGCAACACCTCAGGTGAGGGGAAAAGGTTGATAAGGATAATCTTTCTTGGTAATGTCAGCTTGTGTGGGAATTGAACCCAAGCTGTTGGTATTACTCAACATTGCAACGCAGCTGTCTAGCCAACTGAGCTAAACATGCCCCCCTTCATTGTAACAAGGAACTTCAAAGCAGAATCTGATGTTTCCCTTGGGCAATCACAATCTACAGCAGGCCATTTGAAGACAACACATAACAGCTTCCATATCCTGACAGAGAAAAGTAAGTCTGCATGGATATGGACTATGATGTAGAAGGAACGTTTCATAGGGAGTGCATTTCATAATGCTTTGTTGCCAGGAGTCTATTACCAGTGGAACATAAATACTTTTTGTTGTCCAACATGTATTTATTATTGTCACACACCTCAGAGCTCCTCATTGAGGCATGATGATGGCCATCTGGGACACCCTCCCTGTGTGAGGGCAGCACGTTCAACTTGATTGTTATGTATGTGATGGTTCAGATGTCCCTTCAATAACAATGCGTGATCTCCTTGACTTTCCTCACAGGTTATCTGCTCACGGAGCTGAAATGTCTCATTCTATGTCTGCCTTTCTTGTGACTTTGCTTTTAATGAGAAGGCAATGGAAAAGAAGACAGTGGAAACAAGAGTTTCAGCAAACCCAACTAGGAATGTAATTAGAGACAAAAAAAACTGCACATGCTGGAATCCAAGGTAGGCAAACAGGAGGCTGGAAGAACACAGCAGGCCGGGCAGCATCTGGAGGAAAGGAGCAGTCAACGTTTCGGGTATTGCCCTTCTTCAGTAATTACCAGTGACTGCAACACAGCCTCCAGAGGGAGCAACATTAGGACAAGATTCACCAACAAGTCACAGAAGAATGATGAGAACCAGAATTTGATGGCTTTGTTGCAGCCATCTGCAAACATTTATACAGCTATGCCGCCAAAAATCAAAGATATTCCAATCCATCCTCACAGAGATTAAGGACATTCCAATCTATTTTCTCATGGCTATGCCAGCTGCCAGCAAAGACTGTGTGGCAATCAGTGGCCATCAAGGTCACATCTGTCTTTAATCTTTATGCCAGCTGCACATTTCAGAGACCAACTGGGGCCTCTGGCATCTCTCAATCCTCCACTTAATAGTGCATCCCAGTCTTCCTGATGCTACGTGTACCAGAGCCCATCTCTTCATTATTTTCAACTTTGACTGAGTTGCCAGCGAGAGAAACATGATTCTTCACCTTCATGGATTGAGTGCCCCCACGTTGCTTTGAAAGCGCCCTATCACCAACCAACAATATTTGTGAACAGGATTGGATTAGACTCCCTTAACTTTCAACTATTTATGATCATGGAATCCAGATTTTGGCGGTCAGTTCCAGATATCTGGGAGTTACCATGACTTGTATGTACTGAAGCACTCTCAGGTTTCTGCCACTTTCCAAGATCCTCAACCCACACAGGACGGTGACTTGGAGACAAGGCCACGCCCCACCGAACCTGGCTTGTGAAAACTCTAATAAAATCCACAGCCTGACACAGAACAGTTACAATTCTGCACACACCTCTGTTAGAGCTTTAGTGGAATTGATCATAGGTCTCCTGAAGATGAGCTTTTGATGCCTGAATCACTCCTGTGGACCTTTGCAGTGTAGCTCAGGCATGGTGATCCATTTCATTGCTGAATGCTGTGCTCTTCACAATTTGATCCAACAAAGGAGGGAAGGATGTAGATGAAATAAGGGAACAACAGCGCTCCTCTGAGAATGAAGATGAGGTTGTGGGTCAGGACATTAACCAGGAGGGTTGTCCACAGGAGTTAGCTGAGCAATGTTTCAGAGAATCCAAGTGGCCAGAGGAAACCTTATTGTCAGCTGCTTCCAGCATGATTGAGCTGAGTTCAGACTTTGTTTAAATGTTTTCATAAATACTGGACATTACACTAAGTGGGGGCTGTCTGCCAGGTGTGCAAAGGACATAAACAACTTGTTGGCTTGTCATTTGTCACTTTTTGTCTTGCAGAATAATTGTTACATTATTCATGTTCATGTGTGAATTATATCTTCAGATGCACTAATATTAAAGTAGCCTAACCTTCTCTGCTCCACCATTAAAGAAAAAGCAGCAGCAAGACAGTGCACCTACTTTATATTGTGCTGATGATTTGTAGCTCTGTAATCATCTACGAGGATACAACATATGAGTTATGTGTGGCCTAGTCCCTCATGATAGCCACCAAATTGTGACAAATCCTGAAAAGGTTCTTTTGACCCCCCCGACATCAGTATGCCTTCGAAGCTTCACTGAAACATGCAAAACTAGAAAATTGGAACAAGAGTAGACTGTTCGGCCCCTCATGCCTGATTTACCATTCAATTTGATTATGGCTGATCTTGCAACTCGGTACGCTGTTCCCTTATTCACCCCATACCTTTTGATCCCTTTAGCCCCAAGAACCACATCTGACTCCTTCTTGAAAACATTCAAAGTTTTAACCTCAACCGCTTTCTGTAGCAGAGAATTCCATAGACTCACCACTCTCTCGGTGAAGATCATCTCCGTCCTGAATGGCCTACCTTCCGTCCTTAGACATATCCTGGCTCCAAACTTCCTGGCCATTGAGAACATCCTTCCTGATTTTACCCTGTTTAGTCATGTTAATTTTATAGGTTTCTATGAGATTGCCCCCATCCACCATTCATGTAAACTCCAGTGACTATAGTCCTAACCGATTCAATCCCTCTTCAGCTTGCTATCGCAGGAAATAGCCCAGTTAAACAGCTTTGCACTGTCTCAATAACCAAAATTTCTTCCTCCGATAAGGAGACCAAAACTAAACACAATACTCCAGGCGTGGCCTCACCAAGACCCTGTACAATTGCAAAAGGATATCCCTGCTCCTACACTCAATTCTTCTTGCTATGAAGAACAACATACCATTTCCTTTCTTCACTGCCTGCTGCACTCGCATGCTTTTCTAGTGATTGGTGTACGAGGAGTCCCAGGTCTCATTGCACCTCCCTCTTTCAAAATTCATTCTTATTCAGATAATAATCTGCCTCCTGCTTTTGTCACTAAAACAGATAACATCACATTTATCCATATTATACTTCATCTGCCACGCATTTGCCCACTCATTCAACTTGTCCAAATCACACTGAAGCATCTTTGCATCCTCTTTGCAGTTCTCTCTCCCACCCAGCTTGATGGCATCTGCAAACTTGGAGATATTGCATTTAGTTCCCCCATTCAAATCATTAACATATATTGTGAATAGCTAGGATCCAAGTTCTGATCCCTGCTGTACCCCATCAATCACTGACTGCCATTGGACAAAGACCCACTTATTCCCACTCTTTCTTCCCAATCTGCTAAGCAGTTCTCTGTCCATATCCCCAATCCCATGCACTTTATTTTTTCATTCTGATCTGTTACATGGAACTTTATTGAAAACCTCCTGAAAGTCCAAGTAAATCATTTCCATTGGCTCAATTCTTTGAGTTAAATCCTCAAAAATTCTATTAGATTTGACAAGCATGATTTCCCTTTCGTAAAATCAATGCTGATTCTGTCAAGTACTGTTACTATTTTCCAAGCAATCTGCTATTAAATCTTCAGTAAGGGACACTAGCATTTCCCCCACTGTATTTGTTAACCCGATGATATTTTACAACAATTGTCACCATTAGGCTAGACTTTCGTTGAATTAAAATTTCACTATCTACCCATGTCCCCTGAACATTAACCTGGAACTCTGGATTATGTGCCTAGTGACACTAAAACTACACCACTGCCTCTTGTTCAGATATGAGTGAGTTTTCAGTTTGGAATGTGTGACAGCACGGTCATTACTGAGGAAATAAATCAAGTTCAAAGTTTAGAGATAGTAGAAATTGCTGATGCTGGAGAATCTGAGATAACAAGGTGTAGAGCTGGATGAACGTAGCAGGCCAAGCAGCGTCAGAGAAGCAGGAATGCTGACGTTTTGGGTTGTTCATCCAGCTCTACACCTTGTTATCTAAGTTTAAAGTTTACAAGTTCAGAGGCTTAAAGACAACATTTACACAGAGTATAGCCAACAGCAGAATTGTTTGTCAGGAAACACATCAAGACCAATACGTTGGATCCATTTAGATAAGCCAGCAATGCTGTAACGAGAAGATGGTAGTGTCAGTATCTGGAAAAATAAGAGTGGTGGTTGAGCAGTAAAGCTGCTTTCATCGAAAGAGACCTTTTGATGTTAATGATGTGCACAATCGTTGTAGCAGATCTATAGTACTAGCATTCATATGATATATTTCACTCAAATTCCTGAATAATATTAGTTGTGATTCAGCTCAAAGTGCAATTAGTTATGTAAGCTATTTATAGATATTTATTATGCAACTTACTGTTACCCTTCTTGATGACGTGAACTGTATTTTAGTGGTTCCTTGCACTCACTAAGTTAACAGAAGTAGGTTAACTGAAGCAAAATTAGAACTAACAAATCTCATTATACTGGATGGATACATTAACTCACTGCAAAAGGCTCAGTTTAGTGCGCTCACAATAAATATAAAATGGGCTGTGCCAAACATGTCAAGATGGAACAAACACATAAAGAACATTACTCCTGTGTGACGTGTTGCTGATTTTGGAAATGCCTACAAAAGGTGTTAATAGTCCTTGTGGGTGAGAGGAATAGTCCTTCACAGCTGAGATAGATGGATTCTTGATCTGTAAGGGATTCAAGGACTATTGAGAAAGGTGAAGAAAGTGGACATGAGTATCGGATCAGTTGTGATCCTGTTGAATGGCAGTCCAGGCTTAAGAGACTGAATGGCCTTCTCCTGTTCCTATTTCTTATGGTCTAATGGTTGTACTCTCTCTCTACTTTTCCGTTCTTCATGGGCAGAACTTCAAATTTGAACATGATTTGGAAGAAGGATTTCAGAAGCCGTAGAAACTCCATTGTATAAGGGGATAGTGGACCTGTCTGGACTTACAAACCACCCTTCCATTCTGGGATCATATGTAGCAGAACCAAACTCTGGTTTATTGAAGGTACAAAGATACTTCTGTTGACTTTGTCCTCCTTTCCCTGAATGAAAAAAAGGATTTGTATTTGTCTAGTGCACTTCACAACCTCAAGACACCCCACAGAACTTCACATGACATGAAGAAATGCATTTTGTATGTGGGAAATGTTGCCAAGTTGAAGATAAGTTTCCATAAATTTCAATCAAATGTGGGTTAATGATGTTTGTTGAAGGGGATTCATTCATTAATATCAATAAGAGTTCTGCTTCTGATCCGTAACAGATGATATTTGCCAGCATAGTTCTAAAGTCAAGAGACCAGTGGTTTAACAGAGATTTGCTATAGGTCTCATGTCATAAACAAATGGTCCCTGTCACACCTCCATAGGTAGCCCGTGTGCATAGCAGGATCAAAATTTGTCCATTTACTTCATCAGTGGTGGCTGGCCCTCAGCTAAATTGTGAGGAAGGTGTTGGTTTGGGGAATGGGGCAAGGAACTAGCATGGATGGGAGGAGTTCATTTTTAGGTAGGTTCTTAAAACCGGCCTTTTCATTGGATGACTGCAGGTTAAGCCAAAGCAACTCTGCAAAGTGCTGTCCAATTTCTCAAAGGTGTTCTTAAGCAAGCAACAGCTGTTCTTAACACACAAGAAGCCTAATGATGTGCAGTGAAATTATATGTAATGGATGCCGTACCTGTATTTTGGCTTCAAACAACAAGGTAAGAAAAGTGAAGTCGCTGTTGTCTTACCAGATCATAGGGCTGCTCTTTCATTAGAGAGAGAGGACTGGTGGTGTTTTAACCTGAGGAAAGCGGAGCGATTGAGAAAGATAACCCTTCACGGTAACCTCAGCCCATGTAGGAACTGAGCCCATGCTGTTGGCACCAGTCTGTAATGTAAACCAGCCTTCAGGTCAAAACAACCCCTTGTGACAAGATAAGTACATTAATAATCACGCAATGTAATTTAAAAGATATAAATAGATCATTCTACTATTAAGATATCAAGGTGACTGTGAATCCTTGAATATTTCTAGGGCGGCGGTAGATAGATTCTTGTTAAGAAAGGGGTGAAAGTTTATTGGGGTAGACAGGAATTTGGATTTGAGGTTATATTTAGATCAGCCATGATCTCACTGAATGGCACAGTGGTTTAGAGGGGCTGAATGGCCAACTCCTGTTGCTGATCCATGTGTTTGTATGTTTATATGAGAACCTATAGTAGTGACACTAAAGACAAACAAAGTAGAGGTAAATCTGAAACATTGCTAAAAATAGACACAAGGTTGAAACTTTTTGTCCTGCATTCACCAAACTTTGAAGGGCAACACCAGTTTATACAGCATGAGATGAGAGCATTGATTAGTTGGACCATGGTTAGCATGGAGATACAGTAGGATCTGTTAACTGTTAATCTTAGATAGCTGCTTAACCTCATACCAGGAGGTAGACTCTAAACTGGTGGACTCAAGATCACTCCATCCTGCTTGATAATGGTTACCTTGGTCAAATCATAACTTGCTGTATATCACACAAAAACTCATGAAAGAGAGTATATACACCAGGTTTGACCCTGTCAGGTGTACTCTCTATGTTAGATTACAGTGTTAGTGGGCAGGTGTCTCAAACCTTTGAGCAACAAGTGAAGCTAGCTCTCTTACACTGTTGCTTGCAGTAAACATACAATTGTTATGCTGCCATTAAGCCAAAAAGACGTTCTGTCTACCACACAAATGAGTCATGTGTGGTATGAGTGCCAGCTATGTAGGCCATAAATCTCAACTGGTGGACCGTATTAAACAGCACAGAGGGCACTGTGCTGACCAAATCCAACAAATCAACACCCTCTTCTTATGATGTATAAATTGATGATCCCTTTCACAGTTTGGTTTCTTGTGCCAGGCGTGATGAATGCAAGATGGAAACTTTTGACTTCATGTACCCTTTCAGCAATGTTTAAGTTCTGTACTGCTAAGCAATTACAAGTTAAATCATGGGCTAGTGACACCGGATTTGATCCTGAAAATCCTTTAGAAAGGGGATGTGTTGCTAAAAGTGCCCACCAGATGATTTATCACAGAGCCCACCAAAATTCAAGGAGTTAGGCCTGAAATATTATCTACTTGGCAATTGTGTGTGTTCACCATTAGATACAGTAGACAATATCTAATCAAGAAGGCCTCCAGTCATAACTTGGGATGGGGGGGTTCACATCACAGCCCCCAGAAATGAACATTTTCATAAAATCATAGAATTCATAGATGAGGTCTTTAAGTTCATTGAAGTTGCACTGACAAAAGACTACTCTAAGCCTACAATAGTCTCACTATTGTGAGATATTGTATTATGATCCTATTTGCTAACTCACTCACAGTCACTCTATGTTTACTATACCGTATTTCCATTCATTCATTCATAAAACCATGTTTCCATTCATTCATTCATAAAAACACATTTTTATTGTATTTTACTCTTACAAGATAAACCAAATTGACCATCCCTTCCTCGGCTGCCAACCCATTACTGTTTCTTTACACCTTTCAATTCTTATTGGCCTCATACTGCAAGCAATGCTTAGACCTGTTTCTGTATCAAAGGCTACCATTGAATAAGTGTTAATACTGTAACCTACTCAAAACAATGCCATCCCTATCATCGTGTCTCCACAACCCACTCAAAACTATGAAAAGGTTACAATATTATTTAGCCCTTTGTAACCATCTTTCTGGATCTGAATAGGCTACAGAACATCAGACAGTTTCCTCCACCAGCATGTGCCTACTGTCTGCTGCTTTTTCTCTCTTGGAAATTTCCTTACACACTACCTATTTCTATGACACTGTACTATCTATTTTTAACTTTTATTTGGGACTACCATCTTGTACTAATGTATGAATTTATACTTATTAAATACATATTAAATAGAGTCACTGCCCCTTTTGAGAAACTTACTATCAAAACAGCACTTCTGTGAAACTGCATGAATGAATGTGTCGGAGCTGTCAAAAACCGGCAATAGTAAATGAAATATCATGACACAGCTGCAGGAGATCAGTTTAATATCCTCTGTATTTGGTCGTGGGTTGCCAACCTGAAAAAGGATCCTATATCCCCACTTGCTGTTTCCTGCCCATGAACCAATTCTTTATCCAAGCTAATATACTGCCTCCAACACTGTGGGCTCTTACCTTATGAAAAGAGCTTTTATTGAACTGTGCTTTCCTGATGAACCAGTCATGAACAGATGGAGATGGAAACTGGATGTAAGATAGAATGTTCACACATCAAACATTTGGATGTTAGGCCTAAGTGCCAGGGACTGCTGAAGAGTGATTGATGGGCTTTTGTGTATTGGACATTGAGAGAGGTTAGTGGTACAGTGTGTATGAGGCTTTTTGCAGATGCATTCATCAACATTGACCCACCCATGTGAAGTCATTAAACTTCTTCCAGTACAGCTGGCAGCTTTTCAGGGCCAGGGTATAAGGACAGAAGAAATTGGAGGAGGCAGTGAGCTCCTTGGCTCAGTTTAAAAAGGGATTCTTAATAGTTTTCTGTATTCCCTCCCCCGACTCTCAGTGGAACTATACCCTCTCTGCCCACGTCCATCTCCATGAGAAAGGCCTCCAGAGCAGCAATTGTGACCAAGGAGCCCCCTTTCTATCCCCTAAATGCTCCATTTGACAAATCTTACATGCACCCAGTGTCAAGACAGAGAACCAGCAGCAGCTCCTTTCAACTGCTTGGGGGTCTAGAGAGGAGGGCTGTTTGCACCACATGCTGGGCCCACTGCTGAGAGAAGGCATCCAACAGTACAGGTCCTAATGCTACAATCAGCTTAATTAGAAGCCAACACGCTCTCCCACCTATCTGCCCCACTCATCCCACTGACCAATCCCCACCACTCCCTATCTGCACTCACATATCGCCATCCCACCTACCTTCCCCAGCCGCACCCCTACTCTATTTATTTCCCAGCTCCCTTCACCCTCCCCGTTTCTGAAGAAGGGTCTTGATGCAAAACGTCAACTTTCCTGCTCCACTGATGCTGCCTGGCCTGCTGCGTTCCTCCAACTCCACACTGTGTTACCTCTGACTCCAGCATCAACAGTTTTTGCTATCTCACAGTTTGCATGCTGCCTGTCAAGTTAGTACCAAGCATGAGCAAGTCATTAACTCCTTGTGCTGAAAATAGGCCATAATGAATTCTTACCTTCAATGCTCCAGTAAATTCACCACAGAAAGAAGGTTTTGTAGTACACGATTAGTACCATTTCAATGACAAACGATTGTTAATGCAACACCCGGGCAATAGCATTGTTCGAACTATGAAGCCTCATGCTTTCTTGTAGTAAATAGCTTGTAGTGATTTTAAAATGTCACTATTTAAAAGTCTTTTTCTTACTTGGCTTTCTGCCTCTTCTTTCTCCTTTAAAATTGGATTTATATCAGGATCATTTCACATTCTAGAAATTACATTTCAAGTTATCATGCACTGAAATCAAGTGCTGATTACTTCTTCAAATCCAGGAGAGAAAAGGTATGCACTACAGGTATATAAATGTCCATCACACTACATTGATTAATTTTTATATAAGAACAACAGTTCTGTGATGTTATTTTTTGTTTTTGCATGACCATGTGCACATCCTGTTCTCATTTTAATGCATATCCATCACAATCTTCTTCGTTATGACCCCATGTCAAACTGAAAACAGTGGTTTTCTGCACAGAACAATGTAATTTATTAAGCAGACCAAGCGTCAACTAACCAGTTGCTTTGGTTAGCATCATGTAGATCAGACAAAAAATGAAATAAATCAACCAAATAAAATGCTTATGCTAAAAAAACGTGGTTTCCTTTGCAAAAGCCAACCAAGCATTCTTCTTAAAATTAATGCCAGAAAGATCGAATACTGAAGTCAAATCTTTGTTTTTTTTGCTGACGTATTTGGTAGTCTTAATCTATTTGCATAAACAGTTGTTTTCTACTGGGTCTAAGCATTTTGCTGGTATACTTATATATTTTGCAAGAGGATTACATAAGAGTGAAACATGTCATAAGCACTTAAAGAAGCTTGGGTTACACAGGAAGAACCCTGAGCTTGACTGTTACAGATCTTAATAGGAATTGAAGCAAAAAATGGCACACAACCATCGGTTACAATAGGACATGCTTCGATCATCACTGTACATCACTGGGTAGCAATGAAGTTCACGCTATCAACAACAAATGCAACTTACCCACCTAGAATCTGAATTTAAAATGGGGGTGAATTCTTTATTTTCTGTTTCTAGGCACCTAATTTTAGATTTGCTTTACTGGACTTTGCTGCCTAAGACAGATTTGCATTTGTATAGCATCTTTTGCAACCCTCTGCACTTTCCAACCAATTTCTGAACCATTTTTGAAGTGCAGACACTGCACTACATATACAAAATGTGCAGTCAAATTACTCACAGTGATATCCCACAAATAGCAATGGTGATAATAATGAGATCATTATCTGTGATGCCATTTGAATGATAATAGTTTGGAGAAACCTCCCCAACTTTTCTTCAGAATCATGCCACGGGATCATTTGTGTCTCCATCCAGGGGGCAGATGGGATCTCCATTCACCACTTCATTAGAAAGACAATGCTTCTGACAGTGCAGCATCATGTGCATAGCACATGAATGTCAGCCTGGATTAAGGGGAGAATTTTCCCCTCCTTGGTTTGGTGTGATTAATGTTGAGAAAGCTGAGAAACTATGGTGAGAATACATATGACAAGCATATGACATATGACATCAATAAAAGTTTTCCTAAATTTCCCCTCAAGTCTTCAGAATCTGACCATTGAGAAGTGCACTATCTCATTTCCTGCTCCTATGATGCTGCTTGACCTGCTGTGTTCATCCAGCCCCATGCTTGTTATCTCATTTCCATGTGTTTGCATTGCATTAAATCTCTTATTCCACTTATTAAACACCGCCTCCAACTCTCTTTTCCTTCACCGAGAAACTAATCAGAACAAGTTCCAAACATGTAAATCAGAGCAAATATCATATGACTGCGGCTAATCAAATGCTTGTCCCGGTCATCGTCCAACTGTGTGTTCAGCACAGTGTCCCTGCACGGTCCATGGACATCTTTCTCCTCAAACGTTCATCTGCCAGTAGGTTGGCAATTGCAAACCACCAGCCTCACCACATCTCCATGCTTGGTCTCAGACCAACTCACACACAGTCTGAGGGTTGCCCATGGTCATTCAGGGTAGTACTGCCCTGTCAGTCCAGGGGATAGCCACAATTTAGTCCTTTGGTCAGTAATGGTAAGGGGGCAGTTCATGGAATCCTGGGGAAAGCAAACAGCTCAACTCTGCAGATTGGGCTTTATTGTATTAGGGTATGCGCTAGATAAGAAGAATAGAGCCAAAGACGATTTTCTAATTGCGGAAAGACTTCAGAAATCTGAAGCATAAAGGGACTTAGGAGTCTTAGTTCAGGATTCTTTTAAGGTTAACATGCTTGTCATATGAAGAACGATTAAGGACTCTGGGTTTGCACTTGATAGAGTTTGGAAGATAAAGGAGGATCACATTAAAACTTACAGAATACTGGATAGACTGGGTGTGGAGAAGATGTTTCCACTAGTAGGAGAGACTAGGACCTGAAGACACAGATTCAGAGTGAAGGGATGACCCTTTAGAACTGAGATGGGAAGGAATTCCTTCAGCCAAAGGGTGGTGAATCTGTGGACCTCATTGACACAGAAGGCTATGAAGACCATGTCATTGAGAGTCTTTCAGACAGAGATAGATAGATAGTTCTTGATTAGTAAGGGGATCAAGGGAGAAGGGAGGAGAGTGGGAGTTGAGAAACATATCAGCTATGATCGAATGGTGGAGCAGACTCGTTGGGTCAAATGGCCTAATTCTACTCCGATATCTTATGGTCTTATGGTCTGGTGACAGTGATAGGGGATAATTGTAAATAATAGGGTGCAGCCTCACAGAGAATAGAAGGTGTTTGGAAGCTCTAGATGAGTTCAAACAGGTTGTGGGGACACCAACTTCGACTAGGGGAGGATGTAGGGCCAACTAGGGCATGGCAACTTCCAAAGTCATGGACTCTGGGTGTCATCAATAGTGATGTTCAAGAGGTCAGTGGGAAGTCGGGGGAGGCTGGATATCACAAGGGTCACAAGGATGACAACACATGAGTGAACATGAAGCTTGGCAGGAAGTTCAGGAACCACATATAGACCACGCAAGTCACTCCACTGAAACAAAGTTCTAATTGCGCAATGTTGGGTTGAAAGATAGCTATGTAATAGCTATACAAAAATAGCTGGCATCACATGCAAAGTGGAAAGAGTAAGTCACTGCTCCTTTCTTTCACATGGCAAGTGGTTAGGATATAGAATACACTGCTTGGAAATGTGGTGGAGGCAGGTCCAACTGAAGCATTCAAGAGGGAATTGGATTGTTATTTGGATAGTAATAGTGTGCAGGAATATGGGGGAAAGGCAGGAGATTGGCACAAGGAAATAGAACCATTGCAAGCACAATGGCCCAAATGGCCTACTTCTATGCCATAACAATTCTGTGATTCTGTCACTCCACAGCAAGCAGAAGGAAACAATGTTTGGCAGCTGCCAGACTCTCTCACTGAACTATAAGTATTTTTTAAATCACTTATGATGTGGAGGCTTCACTGCTGGTCTAGCATTTACTGCCCATCCCTAGTTGTCCCTTGAGAAGGTTATTATGAGCTGCTTTTCTGAAATGCTGCAAGACACTTGTTGGTTGATGCAATTGGCTGGATTGCTGCTTTGTGATGCAGAGCAATACCAAGTGTGGGCTCAGTGGCTGAAGTTGCCATGGACTCACCTTCTCAACCTTTCCCCTCACCTTAGGGGTGGTGATCCTCAGATCAAACTGTCATCTCTCCCTCATAAGAAAGCAGCCCTGTGATCTGGTAGGAATATGGAATGCACCCACAATATTGTGTTAGGGATGGAGTTCCACAAGTTTGACCTGGCGACAATGAAAGAACAGCAATATATTACCACATCAGGATGGTGAGTGGATTCTGGGTGAAAATGATAGTGTTCCCATGTATCTGCTGTCCTTGTAAATACAAGCAACAAACATTCATTATAAAATAAAAACTGGCCATCATTTTAGATTTATGCCTCTAATTGTAGTTTCAGGTTTCATTGACATACTGTGGGCTTATCTTATGCCATTTCTTCATCAGACACATTAGTCAGGGTTTCCCCTCAGCAGTATTTTTTGCTGACTAGAGAGATTGAGTTTCCCTAATTCTTCAACATAGTTCATCTGATTTCATAGATCATAGAATCCCTACAGTGTGGAAACAGGCCCTACGGCCTAACAAGTCCACTCCAATCCTCAGAGCATCCCACCCGGACCCATCCGCACATCCCTGAACACTACAGGCAATTTAGCACGGCCAATCTATCTAACCCACACATCTTTGGACAGTGGGGGGAAACCAGAGCACCTGGAGGAAACCCACACAGACACGGGGAGAATGTGCAAATTCCACACAATCACCCAAGGCTGGAATCGAACCCTAGTACTTGGCGCTGTGAGGCAGCAGTGCTAACCACTGAGCCACCGTGCCGCCTGAAATTTACTTAGGGTCAATCTGATACTATTCTGTGCCTACCCCAAACAGATTTTTTTTTTGGTTTTTGTTTTGTGGCTTGCTGATAAGAATTGAACAGTTTACCAAGCGAGGCCTCACTGTGCTTTTATACCATTATCTTGACAGTTGGAGGTTTCTTCCCCCATTTTCCAGCCATTTATGTTCGTTTTTCTTACTTTATTTGAGTTTATCTCAGGCTTTCAGAAGTTTTAAGAGCAACTGGTTTGTGGGATATTCCCAAAAAGGCAAATGCTTGTCAAAATGAGAGTAGACCCTGACAACACCACAGTTCCTGAGTTTCTGAGAAATTTTAAAGTATTTCTTTAGGCCATCGTAAAAGCACAAATCTCAATGTCACAACAGGGCAAGATGTTCAAAACATCTCAGCATAATGTCAAAGGCGATATACTGTATAAATCTTAATGATGAATGTCATGGGGGATTAAATTTGCTGTCAGCTTGAGCTATGACTGCGGGTGGTGATAGTTTGATTGGGGCCTTGCTTAATTTTCTATATTTTCATAGGATGTGGACCTTATTGAGAAGGTAATTTAAGATGGGCAATAAATGTTGATCGATGGTTACCAAAATCCAATGAGCAAATAAAAAATGGAATAATTCTATGACTCCAAGCGCCTCACTGAAATTTATGCCCGACTGAAGCCACAATTGAAGTGCAAATGTTTCACACACTATTCCTTGCTGAGGTTCTGGTAGAAGAATTGTTTTCTGAACAGGCTAGATGAATATGGCTTCCTGCTGCTCCTCTTCAAGCCCTGTTCGCAAATCCTCTGTTCACTCACTCTTCATTCCTGTTACATTCTCAACATGTGGAGGTGCCGTTGTTGGACTGGGGTGGAAAAAGTCAGAAGTCACACGACACCAGGTTATAGTCCAACAGGTTTATTTGAAATCACAAGCTTTCGGAGTGCTGCACCTTTGTCAGGTGAAGTGGAGGGAAGTGGAGGGAGGCACAGAATTTATACACAGAGAGATAACGGCAAGATCATTCCAGGTAATCAAGAGTGTCAAAAGATAAATACAAATAGTGAGAGCAGAGGGTTGTCAGGCTGAATAATATGTGTGCAGCTGATCAAAAGTGTCAACGATATGAATAAAGTGTCAACAGCTAAGTAGAAAGTGAATGGATGACCTATGATCTGATTAATAATTACAAAAAAAATCAAAAATTGGATGGTGCTAGAGACAAACCAAATGGCTGGAATACCATGATAGGCATAAGAGTCACATGACGAGGGTCTAACCAAAGTAATAAGTAACCCAAAACTGTACAAACTAATTAAAGTAGAGACATCATAACAAATTACCAAGATGATAGTGTCAAAACAGAATTGTAAGGCAGATTTTACACAAAACAGTGTGACGGGGTTACATGTCGCACAGCATGAACCCAAGATCACGTTTGAGGCTGTCCTCATAGGTATGGAACTTGGCTATCAGTTTTTGCTTGGCGGTTCTGTACTGTCGTGTATCTCAAAGGCCACCTTGGATGCTTGGATGAAACGTACTCTATTGTCGTCCAGTACTTCCCCGGAGTGGAGAAACTACACCATGTTCTTCACAGCCTTTCACATGTCATTGATGACGATGAACATCTCAACAAGGCCATCCCTACATCTCCAATTCTGATCTTCAAACAGCTTCCTCAAACAGACCATCATTCACAGCAAACTACCCAGTCTTCAGATGATCAGCAACCCCAAAACCACGCAACCCTGCCATGGCAACCTCTGCAAGGCATGTCAGATCATCGACATGGATACTGCCATCACAAATGGGAACACCATCCACCATATACACAGTACATACTCATGTGACTCGGCCAGTGTTGCCTATCTCATACACTGCAGGCAAGGATGCCTCGAGACATGGTATATTGGTGAAACCATGCAGAAGCTATGACAATGGATGAATGGACACCGCGCAACAATCGCCAGACAGGAGTGTTCCCTCCCAGTCAGGGAATACCTCAACCATCAAGGACATTCAGCCTCCGATGTTCAGGTAAGTGCCCTCCAAGGTGGACTTCGAGATACAAAACCATGCAGAATCATTGAGCAGAAACTGATAGCCAAGTTCCACACCATCATACTGTTCTGTGCAAAATCTTCCTTACTGTTCTGTTTTGACACAATCTCCATGATAACTTGTTATTATCTCTCTACCTTAATTAGTTTGTACAGTTTTGGATTACTTGTTACTTTGGTTAGACTCTTATGCCTATCATGGTATTCCAGCCGAGATAAAAGGTACTGCAGATGCTGGAGAATCCGAGATAACAAGCATG
>JAHRHZ010000266.1:21679064-21746521 GCA_024137785.1 Ginglymostoma cirratum
ATAACTGCTACAAGAGCAGGTCAGAGGCAAGGATAATGTGATGAGTAACTAACCTCCTGACTCCCCAAAGCCTTCCCACCATCGACAAGGCACAAGTCAGGAGTGTGATGGAATACTCCCCACTTGCCTGGATGGGTGCATCTCCAACAAAATTCAAGACACTTGATACCATCCAGGACAAAGCAGACTGCTTGATTAACACCACATCCACAAGCATCCACCAGCTCCATCATCGATGGCAGTAGCAGTAGTGTGTACAATCTACAAGATGCAGTGCAGAAATTCACCAAAGTTGGCACCTTCTAAATCCACACTGCTTCCATCTAGAAGAGCAAGGGCAGCAGATTCATGCGAACATCACCACCTACAAGTTCTCATCCAAGCCACTCACCATCCTGTGTTGGAAATATATTACCATTCCTTCACTGTCATTGGGTCAAAATCTTGGAATGTCCTCCTTAAGTCATTATGTGTCTACCTCCAGTACATGGACTGCAGTGGTTCAAGAAAGCAGCTCATCACCACCTTCTTAAGGACAACTAGGGACAGGCAATAAAAGCTGGCCAGCCAGTGACACTCACATCCCACAAATGAATTTAAAAAATCTCAAAAGTAGGAAGTGAATGTGACTGCCATTGACATTAAGGCAAAGTTTGACTGAATGTGGCCCTAGCAAAACTCAATCAACAGTAACAGGGTGAAAACACTTCATTGCTTGGAGTAATATCTAATACAAAGGAAGATAGTTGTTAGGGGTGAACCATCTCAGCTCCAGGGCATCTCTGCAGGAGTTCCTCAGACAAGTATCCTATGCCCAATCATCTTCAGCTGCTTCATCAATGACCTTCCCTCAATCTTAAAGACAGAACTGGAGATGTTTGCCAATGATTGCACAATGTTCAGCACCATTGGTGATTCCTTAGATATTGAACCTGTCTGTGTCCAAATGTAGCAAGGCATGAACAATAGTCAAGCTAGGGCTGATAAGTGGCAAGTAATATTCACACCAAACAAGCGGCAGGCAATGACCAGCTCAAAAAGAGCAAATTCAACCATTACCTTTGACATTCAATGGCATTGATAGAGCTGAATGCCCCACTATTGACATCCTGAGAATTACCAATGACCAGAGACTGAACTGGACCAGCCATATAAATACTGTGGCATCAGAGTAGAGGCTGGGAATTCTGTGGTGACTAAATCAACTCTTGACTTCTCAAAGCTTGTTAACCATCTACAAGGCACAAGTCAGGAGTGCGATGGAATATTCTACACTTACCTGGGTGAGTGCATTTCCGAGTCATGAAGCTTGACACCATGCAGGGTAAAGCAGCCCGCTTGATTGGCATCCGATTTAACACCTTCAACATTTGTTCTCTCAACCATTGAGTTATCGTGGCTGCAATGTGTATCATCTACAAGTTGCAATGCAGTAACACACCAAGACTACTTAGACAGCACCTTGTAATGCATGACAACCACCATCTAAAAGGACAAACACAGCAGAGACATGGGAACTCCACCAATTGCAAGTTCCTCTCTGAACAACTCAGCATCCTGACTTGGAAATTTATTGTCGTTCCTTCAATGTCACTGGGTCAAAATCCTGGACACCCTCTCTAATGTTATTGTGGGTGTACTTCCTTTAAATGGACTGCAGCAGTTCAAGAAGACAGCTCACCATCACCTCAAGAGATATCAATTATGGGCAATAAAAGCTGGCTAAGGGTTCTAATTGTGAGGCGTATCAAATAGTTGTAACCACGAAATTGCCACTTAACCCATTCCATAATCTCATCCAAGCCTCCCATGTTTTGCCCATTCCCATATCACCTCCTACCAGCCATCCCATCCCTGTCACGCTATCTCCAACCTACACCACCTGCCCTCACATGCCAGCAGCATTTTGCTCCTACCATCACTGAGTCAGTGCTGATGTATTATCTTAATTTACCTGACTGCATTTTGAATAAAAAACTATCAAATATGGTACAACTTCATTTTACATCAAAGAATAGCTTTTGAGTATTAAGTTGCATCAAATAATTTGTTTGGCCATTTTGTCACAGTTAACCAATCCAATGATTTTATCTACATGTATCTTGCCAACGCCCATCTCTCCTATGCCCCATTACCATTGCATGTCATTTCATCCATCTCATGCCACTGTCCTACATATTCCTTTTCATTCCTCCCTCCCATAGCATTCCCCTGCAGGTTGAAGTAACTTGTTGTTGGGCTATGCTTACTTCTGCTGTTTTAGTTCTCCTTGAGCTCCATTTCCACCCTTCATCCGACAACCACCAACTGTTCAGTTGCATGTGGTCTATGTGCTCCAATCCTTTGCACACCACCTGTGTGCCAGGTTCTACCCTTCAACTAAACCCACCAACAGATACAAACCTTAAACTGACCAATAAGAGCAGTCTGAACAGACCAAAATACGAAGTATTATTACTGAAATGACTAATAGCACTGAACTATACTCTCAAGGCATTTTGTGTAAATTACTGCAACACGTTTGTTCAGGATAAAGATGAAGCAAAACAATATAATAATTCCCAAATTACTGGTGTGACCACTGTGATTTCTATCATGTTGGAATTGTCTACTTGGTAAAATGTTCTGTGTTGGCGGGCTGCACCATTTTTTTGTTGTTGATTAGAAGCAGTTTCTTTCAGAGTTTAGTTACAGATGCCCTCAGGTATTCAAACTGCTCTGGAAAATGCATTGACTTTTTGTGGTGATTTTCCAACCACGTCAGCAACTCTAATGGTGAGTGGGTCATGTGTGCTAAGAGCACACTTTACAATCTTTTGAACTGTTCCATAAACCCATATAAATATAGCATGGAGAATTAAGGTTGCCACAGGTGCCAATTTTTTTTGAGGAGAAGCAACGGAATAATTTGCATAACTCAAGTGGTTTACTCTCAGAAGTTACAAGACTGATTGGCAACCTTTAGTGTAAATTCTGATTGAATAACTTATTTTACCATCGGTGGTAAAACTGTTCCGATAAAGAAAGTTTTATGTGATAGTCGTGGACAATTCTGGGGAGATTGTCTGACCAGACTTCTTTCCTCTTTAATACCACTGGAAAAAAATCTCCCTTCGATTGATAATTTTGAGTTACCACTTAGAAATGAAACATTGCCAGTTGGAGTCAATATTCTGCAGTTCAGTTAGTCAAAGAAAAATAATGAGCATTTCTGGAAGTTTTCCTAATGCTTGGAGGAATTAAGGTTTGACTTGGCAACAAGATATGAGCGTTTGGCAGCATAAAGCAAAAAGATTACTGACTGTCCCTCAGAGTATACCAATAAACATGGAGAATAAAGTGGTCACTGAGCAAATTTTGGGCAAGATTTAAGCTTAGTGAAGTTTGTTTTTATTAAAAACAAAATTAATTTGAATGCCAGTGAGCAGCATCTTATTCTTTGGTATACATTTCCTCAGGTTGTCTTACACTAGCCAAAGCTTTAGCATGATAAAATTTAACATCATTAAAACTGAGACCATTCCAGAGGCAGCATTTAAGCAAATGTTCTGGGAGTCCAAGGGAATTGTTATGTGTGCCTGTGTGTTAGTCTGAACTAGCTACTGACCAAGTGCTACTTTCTGAAGCAGAAACAGAAAATATTGAAACTGCACAGGACATTAGTCCACTTTTGAAAGTGAAAGATGGATTAATGCGTGTGAGATTTCAGCAGGACCACATTCCAGCAGTTTCTGTCTCCCGTTCAGTAAGAGGGAGTGATCAGGGTTAGGAGATAAACTAATTTTAGTCAGAGGCCTAAGACAGACAAAAATGAAGCGTGGGCTGGGTGAAGTGTAAAATGAGTTGTTGTTATTCTGCCCACTTCGCCTTTACTGCTAAATTTTAACCTCCTCCCAATATTCTCAGCATTCATGGTTTTATTCATTCCTATATGGATTATTTTCTTATTTTCAACTTGTTGTACATCTGCAAAGATTTTGCTCATTTGACTATGTCAATGATTACATACAGTCTACTTATTACCTAATGCTCTTCTCAATTTAAAAAGAAGTTTGTACCTTGTTTATTTTTAGCATTTCAGATTCCGGGAAGTAAGCACTCAGTTGTATCGTGAACTGCATTTTTAGTTTTACTGAAATTTGCTGCTTATAAATGTTGTTTTCGTGTTGCTGACTCACCCAGGCAGGAAGATGTCATTAGCAGACAGCCTTTCAGCTCTTCAGCTGTTCTTTAAAACTTTCTATAAAAGTTATGACTCATGTACACGTTATCAAGCAAAATATTGAATGTTTTACTTACTGCATTTTATGTGTATCAGTATAGCTTTAAACTGCTTCAGAGTTTGTACTTCCGACTGCAGAATTTTACAGAACAAAGACTGGACCAAACTTTGGATTTCTGAAGGATTTTTTTTTCTTTACCTTCGCGGGAGCACATATTGGAAATCTTCCCCTTGTTCTGCAGAAATATTTCAATTCCTTCCAGAAAGACAGGGAGTTGGAGGCTGGTTCAAGCATCTTTATACGCCTTTGGTTGGTGTCATATCAATGAATGTATTTGTGTAAAAGTTGTTAAATTCTGAGTTTATGTGCATGGCTTCAGTCACAGCATTGTGAATGCAAGGTTTTATAAGATGACAATCTTTTAGTTTGACTCTTTAACTTAAGATAAACTGGAGTATGTAAGAAAATCATATGATTTTCTACACATTCTGTGCAACAATAAACCTATGTGCCTTTGTGACTATGGAGACTGGGGGTCCAGGTTTAGATTTACTAAGGCAAAAGACGTAAAAGGTTTAAATTTGTAAACAAAGGCAGGAACAGCTTGCTTGACTGTGGATGGACTTTACTTCAAAGTTTTTTGAACAGTAAGAGAGACATAGAGAGAGAGAGAGCGAGAGAGAGAGAGAGAGAGACAGACAGTAGTCTTATGGAAAGAAAAGCTGGAGTAGTTGACAGAAAAGTGTGTGGGTTCTCTGTGAGCTATTACGCAGAATTTGAGGGGGTGGTGGTCTCTGGTTATAGAGACATAGAGTCATACAGCACGGAAACAGACTCTTCGGCCCTACTTGTCCATGCCGACCAGATATCCTAAATTAATCTAGTCCCAATTGCCAGCCTCTGTCCCTTTAAATCCTTCCACTCATGTCTCATCCAGATGCTTTTTAAATGTTGTAATTATATCAGCCTTTACCATTTCCTCTGGCAGTTCATTCCATACACGCACCACCCTCTGCATGATAAAGTTATCCCTTAGGTCCTTTTCAAATCTTTCCCCTCTCATCTTAAACCTGTGGCCTTTAGTTTTGTATGCCACTAGCCTGGGAAAAAAGACTATGTCTATTCACCCTATCCATGCCCTTCACGATTTTATGAACCTCTATAAGCTCACTTCTCGGCCTCTGGCACTCCAGGGAAAATAGCCCCAGCCTATTTAGCCTCTCCCAATAGCTCAAACCCTCCAACTCTGGCAACATCCTTGTAAATCAAAGTCACAGATTGTTAACTAAGGAATCTGGAAGATTTGTCTTGGTGGTGCCAAGAGGAGAAATCATTAAAGTGAAAGTCAGTTCAGAAATTCTCAGGAGATTGAGGAAGAGGATCTTTGACAGTCTTGGAACTTTGTGACTCAGTGAATAGGGAGACATGAAACCATTGACTCTGGATTATCTCTCAAACATACCAAAATTCTGTGGCAAGTGCATTAAACAATATACAGTATAATACAGCACAGGAACTAGCCCTTTGGTCTACCAAGTCTGTGCCAATTCCTAATCCTTACTTAGACCCGTTACTTTTTGCCCATCACGGCATCTATTCTTCTGTTCACCGAACTTTCATGTGTCTATAAACATTGCTAACATGTCTGCTTCCACCATCTCCACAGGATGTGCGTTCCAGGCACCCACCACCCTCTGTGTGAAAAAGTTTTCTTGCACTTCTTCCCTAAATTTTCCCCCTCTCACCCCTGTGCCCTCCTGTAGTTGACCTTTCCAGCCTAGAAAGAAGCCTCTAGCGGAAGAGACATGTAGTTATCAGGCTGTATAGAGATTGTATCAAATACCACATGAGATACCCTGCATCCCATCCTGCAGACTGTTCTAGATACCTTACTCTGCTTAATTTCTATGACTATGTGATTCATTGTATTGGAGCATGATGTTTACACTTGGCTTGGAGCTTAGGTGGGGGTAACCCAGTAAACTAATGTTCTTCAACAGTGCAGTTGGTTGGTCACACACTTAGGAGAGCAAATTGAACAGCTTGAGAGTGGAAGTGCTGAGTCTCTCACAATGCGATCTGTGCACGATAATGATGAATGTTGGTGCATAATCAGAAAGAGCTCATTTTTTTAACGAGATTCCTATATCATTCATTTTGAGAGTCCCATGTTGGGTTTATAGAGATTAGAGTATAAGGTATACTCATATACAGTGATGTTTGATAACTATCATATTTTCATTAAGACAAGTTCTTCTCACTTTTGTTGCTCTGTTAATGAGGCAACAATTCAGATGCAGACTTACAGCTACATTTTGCAGCGTAAACACCAATTATTGTTATGGCTTGAGCTTTCTGCTGTGAATTTTAATTTGCCTTTATGGCTAAACAGCAGTTGCTACCAAGGGCTTGAATATATGATACATTGAAACTCATGTTGTCATTATCTGATACGTCCTGTTTAGCATGCTCAAGTTTAACAGTTAGCTCTAACCCTTGGATTCCCATACTGTTACATATATGGCACATCTGCTGTAACACCTAAGAAGCTAGAAAATGCCAACACCCAATTCCAAAAGTACAAAGTAAAGATTGATGAGATCATCGTGAATGATATGAAGTTAAATACAGTGAATTTCCAAAGACGCCTGGGGATTCAGGTGCATCGATCTTTAAAATGTCACAAAATATCTAGAAAGCTAAGAAAATGGTGCCCTTTATACCGAGAGGACTGGAGTATAAGGATGCAGAAGTCATGCTGCAGTTATGCAAAGTCCTGGTTAGATCCCACGTGGACTGCTGTGAACAGATTTGGGCACCACACCTTCGGAACGATACATTGGCCTCGAAATGAGTACAACATAGGTTTACAAGAATAATACCTGCATTTCAGGGGTTAAATTGTGAGGAGGGATTACATAAATTAGACATGTTTTCTCTAGCATTTAGAAGGTTAAATGATGATCTGATTAAAGTCTTTAAGATATTAACAGAAAAAGACAGGGTAGGTAAATGTAAATTGTTTCCACTGGTTGGGGATCCTAGAAATAGGGGGCTTAGACTGAGAATTCGGGGTAGATTTTTTAGAAGAGATGTTAGGAGGCAATTCTACACATAAAGGGTGGCAGAAGTTTGAAACTCTCTTCCAGAGATGGCATTGAATGCTAGATCAGTTCTTAATTCTAAATCTGCGAGAGATACATTTTTGTTAAGCAAATGTATTAAGCGATATGGAGTTAGGCCACAGATCAACCATGATCTCATTGAATAATGGACAGGCTTGTGGGACTGAATGGCCTACTCCTGTTCCCATGTTCCTATGTTCAGTTTATGAATGGAATAACGTACATAAGCTAAGAACTTACTGTTGCAATTTACTAACCAAACTTGTGCAATTTAATTAATTCTGAAATTCCATCTAAGGTGTAAACTGAGATCTCTGAACAACCTAATAATTTATTGCCACCTGTTAATTATTGGAAAATCGAAACCCTCCATATGGTTGGAATGAAATCAGTGTATGTCCTTCAAAGAACCTCAGAGTGATTAATTGGGACTCTGAACAACAAACTAGTCAGGGTTTTCCGCAACTGCATTTGCCAGCCTGTGGTTTTCTGCCCACTGCTTTAATGGGCAGAAAATTATGACCTGGCACTCACAGTGGAAAACCCTGGTCACCAACTGCAGCAGGCATTCCAGTTTTCCAAAGAACTGCTTGGATTCCATTTTGAGAGTAGCCCAACATTAAAATATTTAAAAGATACTGGCAGGATTTAGAGTGAGGAAGCGATTGGTAGCAAACTATCAATATGCATTGAGATAGATGTCTTTCTGGTCAAATGTAGTCTGGACCAGCAAATAACAACACGCTGTACCAGTGATCACATTGATCAGTATAAGTGCAGGGCTTTGTACATTAGGATTGCTGGTTTGTTGATCAAGAAACCTGGGCCTATACTGCCCTCTTTGAATTTTTAAAGTCAAGCATTGGCAGTGTTTTATCACATGGTGTATTTTCCTTCTTCAGGACAGTTAAGGTTATTTTTACTTTTATTTCATTTGGAATGATGTGATTTTCATCTTTGTTATTAGGGAATAAGCTGGATGATGATTTGCTATTCACGCAACTGGGTGTATGTTTCTTGTCTTTTCTGAGATGGTGCAGATGATGTCAATGGGCGGATTTATGATATCAGTGTAGCCTGCTGTGCTGAGATGGATAGCTCCAAGTGATGGTGCTTGTGGTAACTGGTTTTAACCCAGGTCATCTTAGATATGAGTAGCACTTTAGAACCTGAGCATAGAATTAACTGTTTATTATCATTCTTTGCTGTTATAATTCCTTTAAGTTCATTCATGTGGGATGCAAGCATTGCTGGCAAGGCCAACATTTACTGCCTATACCAAAGTGCCCTTGAGCAGGTGCTGGTTCTTGAATCAAATCATGCAGGTATACCCACAGTGCTGTTAGGAAGGGAGATCGATCCAGCTACAGGCAAAGAATAGTGATACAAAACTAAGTCAGGATAGTTAATGGTTTGGAGGGGAACTTGCAGATGGTAGCATCCCCATGCGCCTGCTGCCCTTACCCTTTGAGATGGTGAAGGTTGTGGGTTGGGAAGGTGTTCTTGAAGGTGCCTTTGTGAATTACTGCAATGCAACTTGGAGATAGTACACACTGCTGCCACTGTGCATCAGAGGGCATGAATGTTTAAGGAGGTCGATAGGGTGCCAAGCAGAAGCGTTGATGCTTCTCTTGAGAGACCCACTGGTACATGAAATTCCATATAGTGGTACAATATAATTCAGTTGCTGCTGTTGGCTCACAGTGCATCATGGGTGTACAGTTTGAAGTGCGAGGCGTGTTCAGACTGTCCCATTTCACATGATGTCAGTATGATGCAACACAACGAACAGGTTCCTCAATACAATAATTACAATTGTTATTTTTAAAATTGATCTGTAACAAATGATAAATTACCAAAAAAATTACATTTTTAGAGGGATTTTCATGCCTTTCCTGCAATTTGGAAATCCCAGAGCGCTTGAATTAAACATGTTTGCAGTGTAATAACTGTTGTATTGTAGGCGAACGTAGCAGTGAATGTATGGATAAATCTGATAAGAAGAAAAATGATCAGGATAATTGTCTTATTTAGGGCATGAATGTTGATCAGGTCTCAAGGAAAAATCTTCTGCTTTTCCTTGAATAGTTGCTTGGAATGTTTAACAATTACTTGAAAGGACAGATGAATCCACCAAAAATATCTCATCTAAAAATTAGCGCTTCTGACTGTAAAACAGTTCCTCAGTACTCCACGTTGAACCTATGACTTTCTGACTCTTAAGATAAATTGGTACACTTCTGTGATTCAAGGGGAAGTAATTAATATCCATGGTGGATGTGGTAGAACGCAGTGGAAATTGATGCTATCTTAGAAATGACAACTATTCCCTTGTTGTCAACGTAGCTCCACTTTGTCATTACTGCTAACTCAGAGATGAGATTGAAAGATTGGTTATTCACTTGTCTGCATTTTCAATGTATTTAAACTTCCAAGCTCCAGGAAGTAGCCCTTTCAGCCACCAATCCTTGGTTTCATTAAAAATTTGGATGCATGGGCAATTGGTCAGAATAGTGGGCATGTTCCAAGCAGGACACCATCAGGCAGCTTGAAAGACAGGCATTGTTGGTGGCTGCTGGGGAACACAGAGAATTTGAAATGTTGGAAAATTTGAATGTACATAAATTGAACCCATTGTGCATAGGAAGAAGGGCAAGAAGAAATGAGTAAGAAAATATTTGATAAGTTCCATCCACAATCATCATCTTATTTAATATACATAAAACTACTGTGCGTCTTGTGTTTATTCTTGGGCTGTGGTACCTGGCTATCTGCTGATGTTGGCCATTCCTAGTTGGTGGTGGTGGACCTTGTCTGTGAACTGTCTTGCATTGATGGTAATCCAATGTATGGGGATTTCCAGGAGTTTAACTGAAAAACAGGAAAGAGATTAAAGTACTGGTAGAGTTCACATTATGACACAGTTCTGGAACTTCTCTGTGCTTGTTTATAGGGTTAGGAAGTGTTGTTTTAATATATATAGCCAACTCGTTACACTAACTTTTAAACTCAAACTGCAGTACAATAACAATCTGTGGATTTAACAAAAAGTCTGCACTTCTACATTCTACATGCATCGTAGTTGCCCCCGAAGCTGGTGATGGGCACTGTTTTTGAGAACAGTGCGCAACCTTGAGCAGCTTGCTCAGACTCTTTGGAGTCATATATAGCCTGTCAGTCCTGGGTGCCACTCAATGAGAGGGATTTGAGCAAATTGGAGCAAGTGAAGAGGGGATTTTCAAGTATGATTTCAGGGATGAGAAATTTCAGTTATGAGGATAGCTAGGAGAGGTTTGGGACAGTTCTCCTTGAAGAGAAGAAGGGGACCCAAAAGCAGTTTTCAAAATCATGAATGGACTGGCTAGAGTAGATAAGAAGAAATAGTTTGCACTAGTAAAAGAATCAGTAACAAGATGATACAGATTTGAACTGATTTTTAAAAGAAACAAATGAAAGAGGGGAAAAGAAACATTTGCACACAAAAAGTAGTTTGAGTCTGGAATGCACTATCTGGAAGTGGAGTGAAGGTACTTTCAAATGAAGCATTCAAGAGGGCATTGGATGACTAATTAAATAGAAGTAATATCAGGAGGTAGGGGAAAATGGCAGGAGAATAGTAGTGAATCATAGAGCCAGAGTAGACACGAGTGAAATGGCCTTTTTCTTCACCTAAACGTTTCTGTAATTCTGTTAGGTAAAGATGACCAGTTTATTTTCCCAAAAGGACACTACTGAGTGAGAACTACCGATGCCGGAGTCAGAGATAACAAAGTGTGGAGCTGGAGGAACACAGCAGGCCAGGCAGCATCAGAGGAGCAGGAAAGCTGACGCTTCTGAAAAAGGGTCCGACCTTTCTGATGAAGGGTCTAGGCCCGAAACGTCAAGTTTTCCTGCTCCTATGATGCTGCTTGACCTGCTGTGTTCATCCAGCCCCACACCTTGTTATCTCTGACCGAAATGTCAGCTTTCCTGCTCCTCTGATGCCGCCTGGCCTGCTGTGTTCCTCCAGCTCCACACTTTGTCGTCTACTGAGTAAATCAGTTGGGTTCTTACAAGAACCAACAATTTTGTGGCTATTGTCACTTCATTGAAGGTCTGAACTGAAATTCTCCAACCACCACGATGGGATTTTTATTTCATGTTCTGCCCGACCATCTGAATAGGCCTCTGGATTGTGGGTCTCCTTGTATAACCGGTACTTTACCCTATCTCTAAAACTTTTAGAAGTATAGATTTATCTGTTCTATTGACTGCACTTTTATTTGAGTTTTCACTGGGAGCCAGATTAGGCAATCAACAACTTCAGATAACAATCGCCCTTTTACAGAGCTGTCTCAATTCTTCCTCTTGGTTTCTACAGACTGGTCACAGGTTCATCTCAAGTGAAGTGGCAGTCATTGTAAGTTTATAGGTCTGTTGGGAAAGGGCCTTGTTTCACTCTGGTGGTGTCCCTAACTCTGAGCCTGCAAGCTTGGGTTTAAGCCCCACCTGCTTCAGTGGTGTGTCTGATTAAAATTAATATAGGCCTGTTGAAACTTGTGGTCATTTTCTTTAAGAGCGATAGCTGCTGGTTTAGAATCTGACCCAGTTAAAATGGTAATTAAAATAAATGTCTTGGAGAATTGTTTTACTCTTTATTTCTCACAGTGCTGACACGGTTCTTTTGGCTGTCTTCCCGTTCCATTTCTTGAGAGCTCTAATCATCCACTGGAGTTTGAGCCTCCCAGTTCCGAGGCACTAGGCTAATTTGTCTATTTTTAGCCGCTTTGATTAAAAGTCCCTTTTAGACCTTTGCAACAGTTCAGAGTTTCTGCGCTGTTCACTAAATGGGCTCGGGTTTGGTTGCCAGGCTGAGAGAGAAGGCAACTTCCCCTTGTCGGAGCGGAAAGGTCAGCAATTGCGAAATTATCCGAATAGTTCCCACATGTTCAAACAACTTGCGCAACTCAGGTCCTAAATGTAACTTGTTCGGGAAGAAACCGAAGACGGGCGCCGGCCATTACAGAAAGCCAAAGAGTAGAAATAAATGTTCCTGCTGCTGACTGGAACATGTAGTAGTAACCTTTGCTGGGGAAGGGAACGTACAGAAACTGAGTTTGGATTCCAGCTGCTTCAGACTGTGGCATTTGGGAAAAGGACACTTCCCGCTTGTGCTCCCTTTACTCTGTTCTGTGTTTGTACCCCACTCCCTTGCCATGGCACCAATTCTCTGTCAGAGGGAGTGCAAGAATTCCTTCGGCGAAATCCTTTGCTGGTGTTGTTCCTGCTTTGGCTGGCAGGAGGTGCAGTTGAAGCAGAATTACTGAAGGCAGAATGCTGCTTTCTCTCTCTCTCCCACAACCACCCCCCAAATCCCTGATAAATGCACTGCATTCCAGGCGCTACTTTACCTCGCAGTCTGGCTGAGACACACAGAAATAGATTCCAAAGCGCAGTATGCAGTTTCAGGGGACATGCAGTCCTCGGGCTCTGCGTGTCAATTACAGGTCAGTTTCATAACATTCCGGCTCTTGCTGCCAGTATACTCAGTGTGAGTTGGAAGGGAGATTGTCAGGGAACACGTTGCTGCAATAACATTTATACAGTTTCCAAACGACATAAGAAAAAGAGCCTCACCCGAACTGAAATAATTGGGGATTTTTTAAATATAAAATCAAAGATGAAGACTTCGATAACATGCGTGTTCATTCCTTCGATTGAATAAAAAGCAGTGAGCCCACAGGACTGCATTATTTCCATGCTGTTCTCTGTTCTTGCCTTCTCATGCTTGCATTCCTTTCCAGTGGGAGGAAGGAATAAATTGCTGCTGGACTGCCTCCAGTTGTGATTCAAGTGAAAGATAAAGAAATCGTCACTTTTCTTTCTTACCGTCTCTTCTTCCCTCACCCACTTTAAACTTCGGTGGCTAATGGCACTGATCTCATATCTCGGCATCAAAGGGTGCAGGAGCAAAGGAGTCTGAGGATATTCTGGCACAATGCTTTAAACATGGCAGAACATGGGCTTTGTGAAGAACCATAGAATCCCAAGTGTGGAAGCAGGCCATTCGGCCCATTAAGTGCACACCACGCCTCCCAATAGCATCCCACCATGTCTCACCACCCCACCCCCTCGCCCTATCTCTGTAACCCTCCATTCACCATGGCTAACCCAGCTACCATGAACATCCCTGGACACAATGGGCAATTTAGCATGGCCAAACCACCTAACCTGCACATCTTTGGACTGTGGAGGGAAACTGGAGCCTCCCAGAGGAACCACACAGAGACACAGCCAGAACTGCAAATTCCACACAATCACCTGAGGCTGAAATCAAACCTGGGTCTCTGGTGCTGTGAAGCAGCAGTGCTAACCACTGAGCCACTGTGTTGCCTGACAAGACAGCAAATCTGGGGAAGCTTTTTTAATATAAAAGTACTGGTTACAGCTGGAGTATTGTGCCCAATTTTGGATACCTCACATAACAAAGTATATCAAGAACTGAGGGTGCTGACTAGATGTACTAGAATGGCATGATGCAGGGCTGTAATAAGCTGGAGAGACAGGAAGGACTGGATTTGCCCTGCCACAAACAGAGAAGATTTACGACAGGTTTAACAGAGCTGCTCAAAATCAGGAAATATTTTAAATAAGAGAGTAAACAAGAGGAAGTTGTATCCAAATGCAAAATGATTAGTAATGGAGGGATTCAGATTTGAGGTTATTGACAACAGAACTGAAGGAGAAAAGAATTTACTGTGTGAGTTGTTATCATCTGGACTGTGCTATTTGAAAAGCTGGTTGAAGCAAAGTCAATAATAACTGTCAAAGGGGAATTCCATAAGTACTTGAAGGGAGACATTTGTAGTGACATTGGGAAGGAGCAGGGGATAACTGGAGCACTAGGAGCACTAACTGGATAGCACTTTCAAAATACCAGCACAGACACAATCGGAGGAATGGCATGCATCTCTATTGAACCATATTTGATTCTAAGTGACAATTTTTCTTGTAGAAACCAATATAGTGAAGTAGGAGGAGGAAGAGTAAAGTGAGACCCCAGCCTGCTGTCTAAGGTTTCCAATGCAACAGAATTGCTCTGGAATCTCTAAGAATGATCAATCTGGACACTTAAGTAGGCAGCCCAGAAGGAAAACTTCAGAGTTTTAAAAATATTGGCCTGGATCTTGCAAACACTGAAAGGTTTGCTGCTGTTGAAGTCCATAACACAACCATGTTCAAATCCTGATGTTGTGGTGCATCTGAATGGGCTTCTTTGTCTTTAACCAATCTGTTCAGATACATCATGACAAATGCATGTGGCAGATAGAGACATAAACTGAACCTTCTTAACCTGGACATAGGGATACTACAACTATGCCATAAGATCATCTTAATGGGCTTCTATTGATACAGTTGCCAGATGACCTTCTAATGAATGCTTGGCTGAACTCCAAGACTGATTAATGGATTTGGACTTAAACATATGGGATTTGATGAAGAAGTTCGCAGATGACATGCAACTTGGTGTGTGGCAAATAGTGAGGAGGACAGTCATAAACTGCAGGAGGATATCAATATAAGCTGATCAGCTAGGTGGAATAGTGGCAAATAGAATTCAGTTCAGAAAATTGTGAGGTATTGCCCTTGGAGAGGGCTAACAAGGCAAGGGAGTATAGTGTGAATAGTAGGATGCTAGAAAGTACTGAAGATCAGAGGAACCCTGAAGAAAGCAAGGGAGTTGATAAGGTGGTTGAGAAGGCACATGGGATACTTGTCTTTATTCATGAGGCATAGAATATAAGAGCAAGGAGGTTATGCTAGAACTGTATAAAATGCTGTCAGGTGACAACTAGAGTATAACATGCAGTTCTGGTCACTGCACTAGAGTGCAAAGGAGATTTATGAGGATGCTACCTGGCTGCGGTGTCTAAGTCATAGGGAATAATTTGATAAAATGGATTTTGTTCCCTTAGAGCAGGGACAGTTGAGAGATGCATAGGATTCTGAGGGGCATAGATAGGATGGATAGGAAGTCACTTTTCCCATTCATAGAGGAACCTGGGAACAAAGAGGAGCGTCGAGGAGAATTATTTTCATCAAAAGCACAGTGGGAGTCTGGAACTCACGAGCTGAAAGGTGGGGTAAGTCAGAAACTAACATAACATTTATGCAGCATTTAGATACCCACTTGCCATAGCCTCCAGGGCTCATAGGCTGAGAGGAGGAAAATGGAATCAGTATAGTCAGGTCTTTGTTGACTGATGCACACACGATAGGTTGAATAGCCTTTTTCTGTGTTGTAAAAGTCTATTAGACAGTGTATTTGGCACTGCTAGGACCTATGAGATTTCTGCCACTGGTGCCACATTGAAAGCCCAGCTGTGCACGAGGTCATATTCTGCCAGCCAAGGGCTGCCCTTCACAATGTGTTGCTACACAATTCCAAAGGACGTGGCTTAGAAAGGGAAGTTGACACTTCACTTTGTTAACCTGGAGGTCCTTGTGGTGGAGGGAGGCTGATCTCTCTCCTCAGGACTGCCAAAGGAGTCCACAGCAGCAGACCTTGTCAGCCTAGTTCAAAGTGTCATCATGTTCAGAGCTATTTCCTTAGTCTGCAGGAACATGCAGTAATACAGAAAGTTGGTTCACAAGGGTAAGGCCCACCGTCTTCTCTCTGCTACCTCATCCTCACATAGGGCCACCACTCACTCTAACTCTGCTACTGCACCCACCTCCCACCAAGGTTCATAGTCTGCCACTCGCACATATAGCATCTCTCAATCCCGTTCACCATCCCATCTCACCATAGGTGCCCAAGATGGCTGATGGGGTGTCCACCAACACCTTCAAGAAGCGAACTTTTTCCTTAGTGAGAAAGGACTGTGACCACTCATGCAGTTGGCTGGTCTACTAGTTTGCAATGCAGAGTGACACCAATAGCTTGGCTTCAATTCCCACACTGGCTGAGGTTACAATAAAGGACTCTCCTTCTCAACATCTCCCCTCATCTGTGGCATGGTGACCCTCAAATTAAAACATCACCAGTCATCTCTCTATCCCTGATGAGAGAGCAGCCCTATAGTCTGATAAGATTGTGGAGATTTTACATTACTAAATTATGCTGAGACCTCCATATCCTGGCAACCATGTAAGATTCATTGCCAATGCTATTCCAGTCTCCCATTACAATGACTGTGAATGTATAGGAGAGGCAATAGCCTAGTGGTATTATTGCTGGACTGTCAATCCAGAGACCCAGATAATGGTCAGGGGACCCAGGTTCAAATCCCACCAAGGCAGATGGTGGAATTTGAATTCAATAAATATCTGAAATTAAGAGCCTAATGAATACTGTAAGTTGATGGTTGATGGTTGATGGTTGATGGTTGATCTGGTTCACTAATGTCCTTTGGGGAAGTAAGCTGCCATTCTTACCTGGTCTGGCCTACATGTGACTCCAGACCCACAGCAATGTGGTTGACTCTTAACCACCCTCTGGGCAATTAGAGATGGGCAATAAATGCTGCCTAGCTGGTGACGCCCTCTCCCCATGAATTGAAACAAAAAATTCTTAACCTGCACAAACGTAATCTTGACTTTGCAACTTATTCCCTCTCTTGTCTCTCAGGCACCAGTGGCTCTAAGAAGATAACAGTCCTGAGGGACATCATCTCTTCCTCCAGCTCTGAGGAAAAAGATATCGACCCCACACAGGAAGTACTGGCAAGCCTTCTCCTGCAACTTTCCCAGCTCAAATATATCACCTGGGTGGTCATTGTAAACTAGACTAGAGTCAGGGAGAACATTCTGGTGAGCACATTGCTGCTTGTCTCTGGAGCTGGTTGAGGATGAGTCACTCCAGGTCTCTGACACTTGGCAGACTGCTAGAGATCAGCCATCTATTGAACCCTAGGTAAGAGAGAGTCCCTAGGTGTTGACCATTAATTACTTCATTTAAGTGCCCATACACTGGGTCAGAAGGCAGGGTTTATCATAGATCATAGAATCCCTACAGTATGGAAACAGGCCTTTTGGCCCAACAACTCCACACTGAACCTCAGAACATCCCACCCAGACCCATCCCCCTGTGACCTACCTAATCTACACACCCCTGAACACTATGGGGAATTTAGCATGGCCAATCCAAAAATTTCTGCTCCTTGCATTCTAACCATCTTTGTTCTACCTCCTCCATTGCAGATCACAAGAATTGCAGTGGAACAGGATAACTGCTTCAATAGTGGAAGAGATGGAGCCAGAAGACTGTGTGAGAAAAGATGTACTTCTGAGAAACAAGAGGCTGACTGTTCTGTTCCTAAAGTTCAGGCATAAGATGTGGTTTACAACCAATCTGTGCCACCTTGCTTTTAATGCAAATATCAACACTTATGTTATTCAGAGATAAAAGGTACTGCAGATGCTGGAGATTCCGAGATAACAAGCATGGGGCTGGATGAACACAGCAGGTCAAGCAGCATCATAGGAGCAGGAAAACTTGACGTTTCGGGCCTAAACCCTTCATCAGAAACTTATGTTATTCATCTGCTTTGACTCAGTGACAAGACACCATTTATAAATTTGAATCCAATTAATGGTAAAACTCTTTCACATTTACCCATTTCTAACCAATTGTAACATGGAGCAAATAAAACTCATTTCCATATTTTAAAATTTTTATCAACAAAAAATTCCACTCTCCTTCATTGAAGATCTGGGTCCTGGTCCATTGTGGAACTTCTTTCCCGAAAGGACGTGGTTTTGGAGGATGGATTTGCTAACTGACTTTAAGCATTGTGTACCTTGTTTGGACAGGCCAATTATCAGAGGCTGACTGGTGACTACTGCAATTATATTTTTATTAACGGGAATATATAGTCATCACGTTTTGCCCCTGTGATGTAGGGAGCATAGTAACTTCCTGGATGTATCCTCCCAGTGGCCGACCAGGGACCCAGTGCTCCAGGATGCCCCTTCAAAGGGAACAGTGGTGACGTCACTGCACTCATAATCCAAAGGCTCAGATTAATGTGCCGGAAGCAGGAATTAACCTCCATCATGGCAGTTGGTGGAATTTGAATTCAATTAAAATCTGGAATTGAGAGCTAGTCTCAGTAGTAGGGATCATGAAACTGTCATCGATCATTGTAAAAACTCATCTGACTCCTTGATGTCCCATAGGGAAGAAAATCTGGCGTTATTTCTGGTTTGGCCTCCATGTGACTCCAGATTCATAGAAACCAATGGTTGACTTCTTAATGTTCTTTGAAATAGCCCATCAAACCACTCTGTTGAAGGGCCAATTAGGGTTGGGCAAGAAATAAAGGCCTTGTCAGCGATATACACATCCTGTGAAAGAAAACGAAGCAAAGTTCATCCCACCACTCCCCAACACCCCACCAACCCTTCTGCTGCATCCAATGTGGCCACAACTGAAGTGAAAAGCTACCCTATGGAATGATTCCCCAGTGGGTTCACATCTGTGGCCTGGTATCAGCAGCCATTTCTTTTCAAATTGATAAAATGGAACCTCAAAGTGGAGGTGCACTATCTCTGTCTTCTTTGTTGGGGCTCTTTACATTTCCCCTCCAACTTTGCGAGCCTGTTCTTATTTTGATGGCAAGAGCACCCTCAGGTTACTAACTGGTCTATATTGGCAAAATCACTGTCCAGTGCCTGGCCTGCATTTGAACTCAACATCAGAGTCCTGCCCAAAATGCAAAGTTCCTGCCTCTTGATTGTGTGGAAGGCAGATGCTTCCTTATCATGCATTGTAAGGTCAAGGTTAACCAGCTTATTTATTTCTCTAAATATTTTGGAGTCTGTAAGTCACTGTATTGGATATTAGTGTCTGAATACCTAGACATTGCTTTGCTTTCTATTTTGAATGGATTAGTGCTTCTGTTGAAATAATATATAAATGTTATAGTATTTTTAAGTTAACAGTTATATACTAAATGAACAAGTTATGTATATTTTTATTTTTTTCAGGTTCCTATTCTTTATCATCCTTTAAAACTTTAGTTGATTGGTTAGGTAGCTATCATTGCTAATGTGAAGTTCACTGACACAGGTAACAGAATAACGTCAAAATGTGTTCTTAACTCACTTTGGCATATAAATGTACCATGATCTATCATCTATGAAGCCACAGAAAATAAGAATAAATTATAGGCCCTGTTAGAAAAAAATATATACTTGTATAAAACTTTCTATCAGTACCTTTATAAATAGCGATTATGTTTGACATTTTGTAGTACTTGTCACTGAACTTCACTCATGCAATTATTAGCAAACCCATGGTTGAAAAATAGGTCACACAGCAGATTTTGAAAGGGTTTTTGTGCAGACATTTTAAAGCAGCAGACAGGATTTTCTCTTTCTAATCCAGTATTAATTTGTCTCCAGTTTGTACAGAACAGATGTATGTTGGTTTTGGTTCTGAAGTTTCATTTCCAGGAATGTTAGCCTTAAAAATGTAAAATTTCTTTTTCATCATAGCAAGAATGTTCCCGGAAAATTTGACAAACCTCTTTGTGAAAAAGAAATCCCACTGTGAGAAAAAAATGCAACAGTGGCACGCAAACGTAATTACTAACTGAAATGTTAAACATAATTTGCCATTGAATTCTTACTCAACTTCTGTAAATAAAAGATTTCCTTTGTAAAGCACGCCATTCATTAGTGGCTTTTGGATTGCAAGCCTCCGTTACTTAAAGAGATATTTTCCTGGGAACATTCTGTAAAGGCAAGTGATTTTTGCTTCTACCACATCAGCACTTCCCCCATCACGACTATGCAGCTGTGCTAAATGTAGCAACCAGATGCTATGATAGTGTGATGTCCTCTCAATGTGCTTTAAAAACACAGCAAACATTAAATCTTTCCAGATAAAGATGCCAACGGTCTGTCATTTTTGTGCGATTTAGAGCCTAACGGTATTTTCAGATTTCTATACAGAATAAACATGGGTGCTCCATGCACGATTAGCATTGAATTTGTCCTGTTCCACAGATCAATTTCCATTACACAGTCAAGAATGAGTAGGCTACAGTCCAAGTACTTTTATGTTTTGGATAACGTGCCAAATTTCTCTTCATGAAAGCATTTATTTTCAAGCAGTTTGCATCTAGTATTTCTACTTAAAGAATAAAAATGAGAATCCTGAGTTTGCAATGTTTTTTTTGAACCAAGGCGCACACATTTTTTAAACATGGCCTGATCCGTATTTGAACTGCTGCTGCACAATGTCCCCATTGAAAGCTGTGCCTCTTCACCAGTTCGAGCTAGAAATTGCTTGAAGTCTGAGCTTCACTCTCTTAATAATATGTTCCAGATGTACCCTGAGCAGACCAAGTCTGTGACTGAAGCACAACCAATGTTCCTTGGTTACGCTCTGCACATTTGTGGTGAGCCAGCTTACACAGAGACTTAGCATTAAGGTAATCTTAAAACAAATAATGAAAATCTGTTTTTTATTTTCAATTCCCCTCTATGATGAATGTAATTTGTATTTAGAACCAATTAAAAGAACTAAAGCTCTTCCATTACTTGCATGCACAGCGGACACAAATATTCCTGAAGTTTTAGCTGATCTACACATTTCCTAACTTACACCCTCAACTAGTGTACTTTTTATCTCCATTCATGGACAGACACTATGAAAGATAACCCATGGAAAGGGGGAGATTAGAGTATGGACTTCCGTAGGTTGGCTGTAAATAAGGCAAAGAAATCACTCTTTAACAAGAAAATGCATGGCAAAAACTTAGTACTGATGCAATAAATGAGATATATGAAAATAGAGTCCCAGATCTGCCAGTTTCTGAATTTCAGAGACCGGATGTATTCTCAAGATGCCCACTGCAATCCCATGCAGGTCCTGCCACACTGACCACTGTGGGAATTGTCTGAAAATTTTGAATTTCTGAAGGGTAATTCCATACTCTCCAGAAAAGCCTCCAACTCTGAGCTAATGACAAAGACTTTGGATGGTTCTATAGGAATATCAGAATAGTTGTCCAGGGAATATTAGGCAGAAGGATCCTAATCAAATTCCTGAATAATTACAGACCCAATGCCCACAATTACTCACATTGGCCCCCTGATTCCTGCCTGACCCCTGACTAACTCTCATCTTATCTACCAACTTACCTCCTTGTCACTCTACCCATCTGCCACTCCACCTCCCTGTCCACACCATCTATCCTACCTATGTACCATTTCACCCACCTATCACCTTATCCATTTACCACCTCAGCCACACTTCTTCTGTCTCTAGATGTGGAGGTTGACTTTTGTCCATTCCAGCGTTGTGTGCCCTGAGGTGATTTAATAGTCTGATGCTGGTCCTGCACATACAGCCACAGCTGGAGGCAAGCGCTGTTTGAAGAAGTGAAATGCTCAGAATTTCACACGCTGTTTGTGCTTGGCCTCCACCAAGGGCCAGTTGGAGATGCTGGAGATGATTGACATCTCCGCGATGTTTCTTCTCCAGATTGGGTGGTATGGGACAAGAGAACCCTGCTCGTCACTCAGAATGTTGCATTTTTTGAAGGATGCCCTCAAAGCATTTCCTCTCTCTTCCAGGTGACTATGTGCTGTGATGAAGGTCAGCATTAAGAACTTGTTTTGGGAGTCTCCTGTCAGTCATGTAGACAAAGTGGCCTGCCCAATGCAGCCAACTGGTTGTACTTGTTGCCTCAATGCTGGGGATGTTAGCCTGAGACAGGACACTGATAGCAGAATGCCTATCCTGCCACTGAAGTTACAGGATTTTATGGAACCAGCACCGATGATATTTCTTTAGGGGTTTGAAGTGTCTGCTGAATATTGTCCATGTTTTTGGGTGTGCGCATGCAACACACACAAGCATCATCTGCATGTTGCTGCTTGATAACTGATGTTAGGCCATCAGACCATAATGCAATAGGAGCAGAATAATGGCCATTTGGCCCATCGAGTCTGCTCCACCATATGATCATGGCCAATATGTTTCTTAACCTTATTTTCCTGCCATCCCCCTGTAACTTTCGATCCCCTTACTAATTAAGAACCTATCTATCTCTGTCTTAAATATACTCAATGACTTGGCCCTCAAAGCCTTCTGTGGTAATGTGTTCTGTAGACTCACCACCTCTGGCAGAAGAAATTCCTCCTCATCTTAGTTTTAAAGGGTCATCTCTTTATTCTAAGGCTGTTTCTAGTTTCTCCGACAAGTGGAAACATCTTCTCCATGTCCAATCTATCCAGGCCTCACAGTATTCTGTAAATTTCAGTCAGATCCCAACCTCCCCTCATTCTTGAAAACTTGGAGTGATCTTGGCCCTGGACAGAGGTAGAGTATGGTTGAACAGAATCCCACTTGTCTTGTAGAGAAGCTTCACTCCACTAGAAGGCTTCGTGAATATTGGGTGAAGTGTTGTAGTGAGGACAATGGAGAAGAGTGTTGCTGCAATGACATAGTCTTGTTTGACCTCAGTTTGCACATGTAGTGGGTCTGTGTTGGATTCAATGGCAGGAAACATGGTTTGCATGTTATCTTGCGATAGGCAAAGGTTGGTGAGGAATTTCTGTGGGCAGGCAGCAAAATCGGAGGAGATGCTCTATAGTTCCGGCAGGATACCAGAGTCAAAGGCCTCTGTGAGTTCAAAGAAGGCCTTGTATAAAGGTTGCTGCTGTTCTCCCCATTTTTCTTTGACTCATGTTGCTGTAAAGATCATGTCAACTTTTTAAAAATTCATTTACAGGATGAGGGCCAGCATTTATTTTCCATCCCTAATTGCCCAGTGACCAGTTAACGAGTCAACCCTTATTCATCCTAACAGAATGAGTTCTGTACATGTATATTTTATCTTATTTATTGATTTGCGTGATGTGGGGAGCACTGGCTGACCAGCATTTATTGCCCATCCCTAGTTGCCTTTGAGAAGGTGGTGATGAGCTGCCTTCATGAACCACTGCAGTCCACCTGCTGGGGGTTGACCCACAATGCCATTAGGGAGGGAATTCCATGATTTTGACCCAGCGACAGTGAAGGAACAACAATATATTTCCAAGCCAGGATGGTGACTGACTTGGAGGGGAACTTGGAGGTGGTGGTGTTCTATATGTTTGCTGCCCTTGTCCTTCTAGATGGAAGTGGTTATGGGTTTGGAAGGTGCTGTCTGAGGATCTTTGGTGAATTTCTGCAGTGCATCTTGTAGATAGTACATACTGCTGTTGTGAGTTAGTTACCGCAGTATTCTTAGCTTCTGATCTGCTCTTGTAGCCATTGTGATTATGTGGTGAGCCCAGTTGAGTCAATGGTAATCCCCAGGATGTTGATAGTGGGGGATTCAGTGATGGTAACACCATTGAATGCAAATGGGTGGTGGTTACATTTTCAATGATAGTCATAGCCTGGCATTTGCGTGGCACGAATGTCACTTGCCACTTGTCAGCCTAAGCTTGGATATTGTCCAGATCTTGTTGGATGTGAACATGGACTGCTTCAGTATCTGAAGAGTCACAAACGGTGCTGAACATTGCACATCAGCGAACATCTGAACTTCTCTCCTTATGATGGAAGGGAGGTCATTGATAAAGCAGCTGAAGATGGTTGGGCCTAGGACACCACCCTGAGGAACTCCTGCAGAGATGTCCTGGAACTGAGATGATTGACCTCCCACAACCACGACCATCTTCCTATGTGTCAGGTATGACTCCAACCACCGGAGAGTTTGCTCCCTGATACCCATTGATTCCAGTTTTGCTAGGGCTCCTTGATGCCACACTTGGTTAAATACAGCCTTGATGTCAAGGGCTGTCACTCTCACCTCACCTCTGGAATTCAGCTCTTTTGTCCATGGTTGAAACAAGGCTGTAATGAGGTCAGGAATTAAGTGGCACTAACAGAATCCAAACTGGGCGTCACTGAACAGGTTATTGCTGAGCAGGTGCTGCTTGATAGCACTGTTGATAACACCTTCCATCACTTTACTGATGATCAAGAGTAGACTGAGTGGGCGGTAATTGACTGGATTGGATTTCTCCTGCCTTTTATGTATAGGGCATACTTGGGCAATTTTCCACATTGTCAGGTAGATACCAGTGTTGTAACTGTACTGGAACAGCTTGGCTAGGGGAGCGGCAAGTTCTGGAACACAAGTCTTCAGTACTATTGTCGGAATATTGTCAGGGCCGGTAGTCTTTGCAGTATCCAGTGTCTCCAACCATTTCTTGATCTCACGTGAAGTGAATTGAACTAGCTGATGACTGGTATCTGTAATGCTGTGGACCACTGGAGGAGGCAGAGATGATCATCCACTTGGCACTTCTTGCTGAAGTTTGCTGCGAATGTTCATTAAGAATGGGGATATTTGTGGAGCCTCTTCCTCCAGTGAGTTGTTTAATTGTCCACCACAACTCACGACTGGGTGTAGCAGCAGTACAGACCTTAGGTCTGATTCATTGGTGAGGGATCGCTTTGCTCTGTCTATCACTTGCTGTTTTTGCTGTTTGGCGTGCAAGTAGTCCTGTTTAGTGGCTTCACCAGGTTGATACCTCATTTTCAGGTGTGCCTGGTGCTTTTCCTGGCATACCCTCCTGCAATCTCCATTGAACCAGGGTTGATCCCCTGGCTTGATGATAATGGCTGAGTGGGGGAGATGCCGGGCCATGAGGTTACAGATTGTGCTGGAGTATAATTCTGCTGCTGTTGATGGCCCACAGTGCCTCATGGATGCCCAGTCTTCAGCTGCTAGATCTGTTCCAAGTGTGTCCCATTTAGCACGGTGATAGTGCCACATAACACGATGGAAGTTATTCTCAATGTGTAGCTGGGACTTTGTCTCCATAAGGACTGTATGGTGGTCGCTCTTACTGATACTCTCATGGACATGCATCTGCAGCTGGCCGATTGGTAAGGATGAGGTCAAGCATGTTTTTCCCTCTTGTTGGTTTCCTCACCACCTGCCACAGACCTAGTCTAGCAGCTGTGGCCTTTAGGACCTGACCAGTTCGATCAGTAGGTACTGCTGTTGAGCCACTCTTGGAGGTAGACTTTGAAAACCCTCTCTCAGAGTACATTTTATGCCCTTGCCACCCTCAGTGCTTCTCTAATTGTTGTTCAACATGGAGGAGTACTGATTCATCAGCTGAGGGAGGACGGTATGTGATAATTCAAGGAGGTTTCCTTGCCCATGTTTAACTTGAAGCCATGAGACTGCATGGGGTGTGGAGTTAATGTTGAGGACTCTGATCTGCTCTGCTCTGCGGGGTCTGTCCTGCAGGTGGGCTATTCCATCTGGCCTTGTTTGCTCCCAGCTGTTGGCCTTTTCAACATCATGTGGTGCTAAGTTTGTGCTCAGGAGATGGCAGGTAGCGTGCTGTGGGATGAGGGTCGAGGGCACTCATATCAACGGCTGTTAGGGAGATCTGGAAGTGCTCCTTCCGTTTAGCACTGACTGCCTCTCTCTCATCGATGAAACTGTGTCACTCTATTCTTTACGTTTCAGTGGGACAGGTCCTTGCATGCTTGGGCACATCTCGCTCTTGAACATGCTGGAGAATCCATTTGCTCATGGTTTTCAGTAGGCTGCTGCCTGTAGTCTTTCCAACCATCAGCTGTAGTTTAGGTGATTGTTTTTGGACCTCAGTCTTTATTTGGCTGTAGACCCTATGGACCTAGCTTTCTTTCCTTTTGAGTTTTGGTGGTTCTTGCAGTTCATGAACACATTGTACTCATAAATTAGTAACTCCCAGATTCACTGGTTATTCTTGTCAAGTCAGCCTTGAAGTTTCTAGTACAGAAACCTGGAGCCTTGTTGTGAGTGCAGATTTTGATCAGGGATCATAGAACCCGTACAGCGTGGAAACAGGTCCTTTGGCCCAACAAGTCCCCACCAACCCTCAGAGCATCCACCCAGACCCATCCCCCTATAATCCACCTAATCTACATACCCCTGAAGACTACGGGCAATTTAGCATGGCCGATCCACCCAGCATGTACATCTTTGGACTGTGGGAGGAAACCAGAGCACCAGAGTAAACTCACACAGACACGGTGAGAATGTGCAAACTCCACACAGTCACCCGATGGTGGAATCGAACCTAAGCCCCTGGTGCTGTGAGGCAGTGGTGCTAACCACCGAGCCACCATGCTGCCCCAGTGATGAATTAATGAGCAAACCATATGCTGTGGACTTTCTCTGTCTCCTGTTTGTTTAGTATCAGCAGATTGGATGTGGGCCACTGTCAGTGTAGATTTTGTTTTTGCAGATACCTTGAGTTCATTAACATTGAATTTCCTGCAGACGCTGACAGAGATAATAGAACAGATTAGTTGGTGGTCAGCCCAACTGTCGTCAGCTCCTGAAAATGGCACAAGTGATACGAAGCATCCCTGCAGTCCATTGTTCGGCCAATGGTGTAGTCAGGCAGGTGTCTGGCCTGAGGATGTTGCCATGAGGTCTCATATTTGTGTCTCTAACAAAGCAGGCTGTTTGTTATGAGCAGGCCTTTTGTTGGGAAGAAGATTCCATTGGCTTTTGCCTTTCTAACACCAGCCTGGCCAATCACAGTTTTGCAGAGGTTTGTTGTCCTCCTAACTCAGGCATTGAAATCACTAATGTGAATCATTGGTGTACAATACAATGACTAATCAAGGCTGAAGCAGAATTCCTCTTTGGCCTCAATCATTACTTTAGAGTTGGACACATGCACACCAATGACAATGATATACAGCCTATAGGTTGGGGTAAGCTGAAGGGTCATGAGGGATTTATCTAAGGGTGGCTCACTGAGATGTGGCAACTAGATTTTTTTTCAATGGCAAAACCAAGCATGTGGAATCAGCTTTCTTCCTCAGCTTTATGTTTGAATGAATCAAATTAGCTTTATTATCACAGAAGAAGGTGCGTCTGCCCGCCACATTGTGCTTTAAGCTAATCTACTTCTGACTTTCGTATTTCACCCAGGGCAACCGTGTCAATGTCCTGGCACTGAAATTCTAGACTTTGACAGTTAAGACCAGTCACTTCTGAGGATGTCCAGTAGGGTCATGATGTTACAGATCCCAAACTACCCATTTATCTTGCTGACCTGCACACCTCATCACCTTATCCATTCATTCATCCACTCACTAACTTCCATCCATCTTCACATTCACTGACTGTCACACTGGATTTCTAAAGTTACCATACAGCAGCTAATAGTGTAGGAAGGGGCAATGTCTTCTGCACATTAGGTCAACCAGAGAAAACATAAGCTGGAAATTCCTCAATAATTCCTTAAGGTGATCGAAACTAGGAGCCCACATTGGTTATTTTAGATTACTTGGTATTTCATCTATTCTTGATCAGATGTTACCGCTTTCCTAGACAGAATGTGGCCCATCATCTTTTGAAAGTTTGCTGAGTCAACATTTAACACAGGCGCTGGTAAATTGTTTCATTAGTCTACTATCCTTTCGGGAAGAAGAGCTGCCAAACATCTAATCTAGTCCTACCTTCCCACGATTTATACTATGGACACCTGCTCTTCTCCAATCCATTGATTTGAAATAATCTATCCAATAATCTATCCATCTAATCCTTTAACTGCTTGATATACCTCTACCAATACACTTCAAAATCTAAGCATCTCTGAAGTGAACAGACCCAGTTCTTATGTCTGTCTCATAGATAAAGTGCTTTAAGCACTTGGTCCTGTGGTTTTGTTCAGCACCTTTTCCAAAATATCTGTACCACAAATGCTCCACTCACTGAAAGTAATGTATAGGAGCTAATGAGAATAGACAAAAAGCTGGATGCAGTTTTATGAATCCATTTTTGCACAAAGACAATATGTTATGCTTTGTTTTATGTTGTTTTTTGTTATTTTAAACTACTACCATATTGACTTAGGCTATGTCAACACAGGTTAGCTCAGTTGGCTAGATGCAGAGTGCTGCTAATAATGTGGCTTCAGGTCCTGCTGAGGTTACGATGAAGGATTATTTTTCTCAACCTTTCCCCTTGCCTGAGGCATGGTGATCCTCATGTTAAACCACCAGCAGTCATCTCTGATTAACAAGACAGCAGCTTTCTGGTCTGATTTTATCTTTTATATGTCTTCACAACATTCATCTGCAACCTTTAGAAAAATATGAACTATCAACTAAAGATCAGTTTTACTTTGGTTCTACACTAGTTGTCTGTCAATTTGGTGATCCATAACATGAAACTTACGTAGATTAAATCCCATTCACCTGAGTTTGGTCAGTTACTCCAGCATACTGAAATGTGTCAGCAGAAATTTATTCCCCTCCATAGAAACTTTGACAAGCAACTAAACTGGGCCAGCCACATAAATACAACGACAACAAGAGCGGGTCAGAGACTGGGAATCCTGTAGCAAGTAACTCACCTCCTGACTCCCCAAATCCCATCCACAACATACAATAATCTTGAGACCATCCAGAACAAAGTAGCACATTTGACTGGCACCCTATTTGTCGTCAACATTAACTCCATCCCCTACTAATGCACTGTGGCAGCAGTATGCACCATCTACAAGATGTACTGCAGCAACTCTCCTTCCAAACCCATGACCTCTACCACCTAGAAAGACAAGGGCAGCAAATGGGAATGTGGCAAGTTCCCCTGCAAGTCCCAGCCATTCTGACTTTGAACAATATCACCATTCCTTCAGCATCGAAACTCCCTTTCTAACAGCACTGTGGTGGCCCTACCCAGTATGGACTGCAGCAGTTCAAGAGGGCAGCTCACCACCAGCTTATCGAGAGCATTAGGGATGAGCGACAGATGCTGATCTTGCTTGTGATGCACATATCCCAAGAAAGAATGAAAAAATATCCTTACGTTTACAATATTGTACATAAATATGTCAAAGGTCTTTCATTAGAGCAAGTCTATAGCAGCTGCTGATCAGTGGCAGAGGGGTGAAGGGTGAGGTAGGTGTCATCAGATAACATTTGGTGACAGGAATGAAAGGATGCTTAGGAAGATACTTCAGTCCGGGACAGCTAGAATCAGCTGTTATTTTTAGGTTTAATTACTATCATAAAGAGTCTGAATTTTTCTTACCAGTGTTTATAAGTCAATTTATGTTTTTGAGTTTAATTTATGGGTGCCTTGTAAAAATAAATTAAACAATGTCTTAATCTGTTATCCACTCAAAATCCAAATTGTAACAGTACATTTTGCAGGAATAATACACGGGAATAAGTTAATGTTATCATTATATAAGACGTAGCTTCTGCCAACTTATGCACTTGGTATGGTTCTGGACCTTTAACATATACTATTTGTTACCCATCTACTCTAGGTACAGATTCCAGTATTGTCTCATATTAAATGCAGACTTATTTTGTGGCTAGCTTAAGCATCCCAATAGCAGATGCAAGTTTGTTTGACAATCATCAAAATTGCTGCGGTGATAAAGTGGGATTAGTGGATAGAAATACAGCATGCTTTCATTTGCAATGTGAAATAGTGGGAACATCCTGTTGCATTGTTTTCTATTGAATTTATGACCCTCTCTTTTACATTAAAGAGCTGCTTTAATGTGCTAAGGTCTTACAGCAAGGTGGAACCGACCTACTTTACATTTCAGAGTGTATGTCAGAGCACCAAAGCAACAAAATAGCAATGCTGTCCGAACACTGGTTGGAGAACAAAGGTTCAAGACTTAATTTCTGGCCCAGATCTTTCACTGTTGGCAGGGGAAACTTGGTTCATGTAGCAGCCTCACCTCCCAACAGCATTTTAATTTTCTGTAAATGGCCCCTGGCACCAATAGCAAAATTCATTGTTAAGTGGCTCTCAGGAACTTCTGAGGTAGCACAACCTCCTTGTGCTAACTTCACTGAAAGTGCTGTGAAGGAGCTAATAAAAAAAGGCACTTCTGACCCCATACTCCAAGTTGAGACGTGCTCAGTTGGAAAGCTTCTGATTTAGGCACTGATCCAAAGATGATGTCAGGAAACACAAAGGGAGTGCAAATATGGAACTCTCTCCGTCCTCAAAACAATTGGTTAGGCTGGCTCCGTTGAACATGTTAAAACTGAGATTGGTAGATTTTTGTTATGTAGGAGTATCGAAAGACAAGGAGGAGTGTGGGCAAAATTTAATTGCTCCAAATCGGGCAGGGATTGCAAAGCATGATTTATCTGTGCATATTTCTTCCGATGCAGCCAGTGTGCATAGTTTGAGCAGGCTACTAATTTAGTTAATTGTGGAATGCAACCGGTCATAAATGCACTGTTGAGAAGTTGCATGCTTCAGCAGGGAGAATAACTTCATACGTGGTTATCACCATTTAAAGCTAACCTATACTAGTTAACTCCAGACTGCCTGTCTAAAGGGGGCAGGGATGCAGATGGGATTGGTGCACTCTAGCTGGAGGAGGTGCTGGAAGTGACTGGGGCACACAGACGGAGCAGGGAGAACAGTAGCTAATAGTGTAACAATGTTCTCAAATGCAGCACCAGAGGCATTGAAGATTGGTATTGAAGGTTGACAGACAGAGAAAGATCTTCAACTAACTGTGGGGCAGGGGTCCTCTAGCCAATTTCTGTGAAGGCAATGGGAGCAGTCAACCATCACAGTCTATGCCAGCATTGTAGCACTGAGGATGCAATGCCCAGAAGAAGTTTAATGTCCTTACAGGAGAGTGCAAGGTCAATGATTGAATCTTCAAGTGCTTTATCCCTACAACTGAACCTCAATCTCAGAAACCATTCACTACTCAAACCAACCCACTCACTTTCCCAAAATCTACTTATCATGAATTCTACATTACAATCAAAGCTTCTGCTCACCCTCAAACATTTAGCATTCCTACACGCAAGCCTCATAACCACATCTCTCAGCTTATATAAACTACCAATTATTTATTTCAGGCATATAGACTTTTATAGCATGGGAGGAGGCCATTCATCCCATCAGGTCTGTACCTGTCAACAATGATCTGACTACTTTAATCCCATTTTCCAGCTTTTGGCCCATAGCCCTGGAGGCTATGGCAGTGCAAGTGATTGTCTAGATACTTAAGTGTTTGACTGAAACACTTTTTAGGCAGTATACACTTCCAGCAGGTGCCTTTATCAACCTTCACTGCTTCAAGGAAAACAATCCTAGCCTATCAAATCTTTCATAACTTATACACTCCAGTCCAGGCACGTTCCTGATAAATCTCCTCTGCATCCTCTGTAGTGTAATCACGTCCTTCTTATAATGTGTTAATCAGAACTGTACACAATACTCCAGTTGTGCAAGTGTTTTACACGGTTCCAGCATAACCTCCCTACTCTTGTATTCAGCGCTTCGGCTAATAAAAGCAAGTATCTCATATGCTTTCTTAACCTCCTTATCCACCTGTCCTTTTAACTCCAGGAATCTGTGGATGTGCACACCAAGGTCCCCCTGATCTTTAGTACTTTCCAGGGTACTATTATTGATCGTGTATTAGCCCTCCCAAGTGCATTACCTCACATATTTCCGGTTGAATCCTATATGTAATTCATTAATGTACACCACAAACAGTGAGGCCCTCAGCACCCAGAACTCCGTTAGAAACAGACATAGTCCATGTACACAATATCAAATACACTTCCCTCATTAACACTCTTGGTAACCACATAATAAAATGAAATTAAATTTGTCAAACATAACCATCACTTAAGACATCTATGCTGACTATCCCTCTCTCTTCAGGTCCAGATCTATACTGTCCCTCAGAATTCTTTATAATGAACTCCCTACCAGTGAGGTTAGACTATACTGTAATCTCTTAATCTATCCCCGATGTGGAGGTGCCAGTATTGGACTGGGGTGGACAAAGTCAGTGGCCACACGACACCAGGATATAGTCCAACAGGTTTATTCAAAAATCACAAGCTTTTGGAACATAGCCCCTTTGTCAAATTAAGTGAGAGAGAAGCACACAGCACAGAATGATCTTTTCATCTCTCTGCCCATAAATTCTGTATTCTGTGTGCTTCTCTCTCACTTCACCTGATGAAGGGGTACTCTCTGAAAGCTTGTGATTTCAATTAGAGCTGTTGGACTATAACCTGGTGTCCTGTGACTTCTGACTTTGATCTATCCCTCCCTTCCTTGTTGGATAATGGGGCAATATTATCAGTCCTCTAGTGCTTTGGCACCTCCCCAGTGGCCAGAGAGGATTTGAAAATGACTGCCAGGGTCCTGATATCTTTGCCATTGCCTCTCTCAACAGCCTGGGATACAGCTCACCTGGGCCTCAAATTTATCCACTCTTAAAGCTGCCAAACTTTCTAGTACCTCCTCTCTCTCTCTGTAACTGTCTTCTAAAATTTGACAGTCCGCCACCATACATCTGTACCTACATCCTTTTCCATTATGAAAACCAATACAGAGTATTCATTGAGGACTGTGCCTACATCTTCTGTGTCTGCACGTAGATTACTTTTGTACTTCCTTTTGGGTACTGCTCTTTTGTGAGTTATTCTCTGCTGGTTATAAATTTTTTTAAAAACCCTGTGGGTTTTCCTTTATTCTACCTGACAATTTTTTTAATCAACTCTCTTAGCTTTCCTAATTTCCTTTTTATGCTCTCCCCTGAAATTTTGTACACCTCTAGCATTGATTTCTTGGTATCTGCCTGAAACTTCTCATTTATCTTAATCTGAACTTCTATGCCCCTTGACTTTTGGTGTTATCCAATCTTGGTTTCACCCTTTGTTTTTATTTCCTCCCCAAACGCCTCCCTTTTATCTGCAAGTAGCTGCTTCCAGCCTACCTGGGCCAAATTGTACTTTAGTTCTACCCATTTGGCCTCATTTGATGGTCCTTTCAGTATATCATCCCTCCTCAATACTCTAATTAATTCCTTGATCAAGATTGTGACTGCTCCCCTTCCTCTTCTATCACCCTCTCTGTCTCATCTGAATGCCTTATAGACAGGAATTCAAAGAAACAAAAATCATAGAAACAAAAAAATAGGAGTAGGACATTAAACTCTTCAACTCTGCTGTGCCAATTAACATGATCATGACTGATCATCCAACTCAGTATCCTGTTCCTGCTTTCTCCCCATGCCCTTTGATCCCTTTACTCCTATCTTTCAGTCAAGCTATGGTCATGGTTATCAGACTCCCACATGTCTATCTGGGCCCGCAGCACATCTGACTTATTCCTCAGATTCCTTGCATTAAAACATATTCCAAACTCAAATTTGTTTTTATCCATTTCCTCTGCCTTCTAAACTCACTTACTAGTGAGGTAACTTCTAATTCCACCTCAGCTTCATTCCCCGATAAAATACTTGTCAGGATCCCAACCCCTTGCCAACCTGGTTAAGTCCACCCCAAAAGCATTAGCTCCCTGTGAGGATGCTGGTCCTGTTCCTGCGCAGATGTATTCAATTTATATGGGTCTGACCTCTCCTAGAAGGGGACCCAATGCCACAGGAATCTAAATGCTGCTCCCCTGCACCATCATTCCAGTTACTTATCTGCTCTGTCCTGCTATTCCTATACTCACCACTGCATGGCCTGGGGTGTAATTACCTTTGAAGTTCTGCTTTTCAGTTTCCTACCTAATTCCTTAGGGTCTGTTTCCAGAACTTCATTTATCTTTCCTCCTATGTCACAAGTCACATCATGGACCATGACCTCCGGCTGTTCCCCCTCCTCTTTCAGAATAATCTGCAACTGCTCCATGAAATCCATGACCCTCGCACCTGGGAGAAACATACCTGGGGTTAGTCTCACACTCAGAGGTATCAGCTCAGATATTGGCAGTGCATGACCTTAAAGGACAGCCTTGAGGCAGGATCTGGATGTGGAGAGGCACAGGTTACTATGGGTACCAGGCAGACAAGAGTAGTGCAGGTGCCAGCTCTCCAGTGGGTGAAATTCTACAGCAAAAGAGTCAGATGAAAACTTCAATAGGTAGGAGACAGAAAAAGACTAAGGAATGCCAAATGAAATGTTTGCTGCATTGGCAGAAGGTCTGCCAGAAAGCAAGTCTAGGAATATGAAAATATCTGCCACCAATAGGGCACAGGCTTTGCATGAATGTGAGTCCATCTTGCCTAGTATAGAAATTATGGCAAATTCCATGAGAAGACTTGCAGACTGATCATAAAGGAACATCAGATCACTCCAATACGTCAGGTTTCATTAAAGTACAACCAACATCTGGATGCTGCAGTGAAAGTTCAGTCCAAAATCATGAAAAGGTCATCATATTGCTATGCAAGTTCAGACTGCTGCTGCCATAGTTACAGCCACCATTGAGCAAAGGGGCTTGTGGCGTTGTACAATGTCCAACAATTTGTCAGGACCAAGTCCTTCAGCATGTGCCATGTAAATGTCCTGCAGAGGTCAGAAACTTTTAAAAATGCAATACAAACCACCAAACTCATCTACAAAATTCAGCAACTGCTGGTAGAAATTGCTCAGTGTTTGACCTAAGCCAGTGCTGGTGGGGGCTGGGGTGAGTATCAGTTGTGCTGTCAAAAGAATGTTCAACTGTGCAAGGTTAATAGCAACTGTTAGCCAGAACTTTTGAGATTGAAAGTGGCATAATTATTTCACCCTGAGTGACATAACACTGCACAATTCTGGTACATGTGCCCTGTGCCCAAGCTAACATCCTAACCTAATGGTATTTGCAATGCCCTACACCAGAAGTGGGTGTATGCACTATCAATTTTTGAATTGAAAAGGCACCCATGACAGATAAAATATGGGTGCTACTACACAATTACATTTTTCACTGATGGAAGCAAGGGAGGTTAATGGAATTAGGATTCAGGTCAAGCAGAATTGAATTGAATGGAGGAACAGGCGTGAGGGGCTGAAACATCTGATCTTGTTCCTATGTTGCTGGTTTGGTTGATATTTGGCGGCAAATAAAGTGAAACCGTAATAAGTAAGTTTCCTGTGTCAACTGAAACCATAGTTTGCAGCAAATTAGACACCTTTAAGATTGCCAGAATGACATTATGTGCAGCGCCTAATTAAATGCACAAACACAGGAACAAAGAGCCCAAGTTTTAAGTGCACATTGGCTTTTATCTATTGCAATTCAACTGAGTATGAGAACAGGTCAGAGAATATCAGATGTATGAAGGACATTTTTGCAGGCAGTCAATGAATGCAAGATATAAAATTATACTTGGGCTGCAAAGAGGAATTTTGTGCAGGATGATGAATAGATATTCCATTATGATATGATTAACTGCTTATTGTGATATGCAGTGCACATGACCTTCCCGTTCTGATAAATACCGCTTCATCACATAGAACAAAAGTTTTGTTGTACTGCACTAATCCTTTGAGTAATGAGAATTAAACTGCTTAAATACGACCTCTGCAAAAAAGAATTTTCTGTGATTTAATCAAGACCATCATAAAACAAAATCTGACAAATACACACATTGACAAAACATTTATAGATTGACAACGATCTTAGAATATATAAAGCAGGAATCTTACTTTTTTTGGTTTAAAAGTACCACTCAGACCTCACAGCAATTATCTGCGAAGACTTGCCAGAGGAGGTTACAGGTCACACTTACCTGTGGGAAACTGAATAGGTTGCTGTGAGTTTGGAACCTGCAGCCTTTTGCAGGGGGCATTGAGATTCTTTATTACATTACTAAGTTATCTTGCTGAAGGCTTCCTATCTCTAAATCAAAAAACCTCAATCATGTGGATCTCAAAAAACAACCGACTGAAAAGATAGAGCACGCCTGGGCTGAGTTATAAAAGACTCTCCATGCATTCTTTGCCTTGACGTGACAGGTTTATTTGAATAGATAATCACACTGTGAAATGCCTGTCTTTATCTGGCTTTGTTCATGTATGTGGGCGGTATCGTACACAGGGCATCTGCGAAGGCTGAGGAGGACAGACTGTGAAGAATGCCGAGGTGGGCATGCTCGAATGGAAGAATCTGGAATCAGCATTAGAATATGCATATTTTGGCATTATTTCTTGATACTTTCTAAGGTTTTAGGTGAGCAATGTAATCAGTCTTCCTTTGTAGGGTGACTGAGTGCATTAACCAAAAAAAGTAGTTTTGCACTAAATCATTTTTATCAGAAAACAAAAATCCCATAGGGAGTGTTATTGACATGCAATAGTTCACATTTACTCCTCTTCGAGCAGTTCAGGGGAACAAATAATTGAGAAAGAACTACTCTAAATGCATGTCACATTCATGACTATTTCTTTCTTAGAAATAATAAATACATCTTTCCTTATCCGTCTAATTGTAACTATGCAAGTGTTTGGATCTGTATATACAGGTTGTAAATACAGACAATATTTCTCTGCATCTTCCAGCTTTACAAATTCCACTATTAGCACTTGTCAAAGTTCACAATTTAGTTGTAGGAGTCTGCTGTGTAATGTTGCTTTCAGCTCCCATTCCCATTGTAGGAAACAGTATGTATTATATATAAAAGAACACATTGTTCAATGTATTATAAGAGTCACACACAACATTCTAACCGCTCTGTTGACTGGTAGGTCATTTATTGTGCTATGCATTGATTTTCTTTCTACCATGCCTTTATATCCAAAATTCAAAACCTCCCCTCCCCCAACCGCATCCCAAAACCAGCCCAGCTTGTCCCCGCCTCCCTAACCTGTTCTTCCTCTCACCTATCCCCTCCTCCCACCTCAAGCCGCACCCCCATCTCCTATCTACTAACCTCATCCCGTCTGTCCTGTCTGTCCTCCCTGGACTGACCTATCTCCTCCCTACCTCCCCATCTATACTCACCTTTACTGGCTCCATCCCCGCCTCTTTGACTTGTCTGTCTCCTCTCCACCTATCCTGTCCTCTATCCATCTTCTGTCTGCCTCCTCCACTCTCCCTATTTATTTCAGAACCCTCTTCCCCTCCCCCATTTCTGATGAAGGGTCTAGGCCCGAAACGTCAAGCTTTCCTGCTCCTATGATGCTGCTTGGCCTGCTGTGTTCATCCAGCTCCACACCTTCTTATCTCGGATTCTCCAGCATCTGCAGTTCCGATTATCTCTGGTTACCACCTTACTTGAGTATGGTTCCATGGAAGCAGTAGGTACAGGCCCTTCAGTATTTTGTCAGATTGACCAGTATTCATGTGAGAGGACCGAAGTGAATGTTAACAGATTTTGTAGTCAAGCTCAGTCCTGTTCTCAAATATGCATATGCACACACACACTCACAAGGAAATGGATACTGACCTTAGCTCATTTCCTTCACAAAGGATTGCACCCCCACTGTTGGGCTTGTTGATGCCGAATGTAGATCCTTTTGTCCTGCTAGAGATGGGGACAGGGAAGCCAGAAGCCCTCTATTCTGTGTACATTGTACCCTGCTAGGTGCTCATGCATGAGTGCCCTGTGTATTTATGTGAACTCTCCTAACTGGTGCTGTTATGACATCACTTGGCCTATTCAGCTGATTTAAGTTGCAAATGAATATAGTGTCTTAATATCTTTCAGGAAAACCATGCATAATGTTCGTGCAGCTAAATTGTGGGAAGTCATATTGATGCATATTGCAGAATCTCCTCTCAGGGCTTAGAAGCAAATATAGATTGGCTGGGACTAGCCAACAGTGAGTGCTTGAGCTACAGTGCACTGCAGCTTGGTCAGGGCAGAAATGACAGTTTGTGTGCCAGTTACAGAAGAACAAGGCTACAGATGAGTTCCGCTACAGAGGACTGAAATAAGGGTTTCAATGGATTACCATCTGGGAGAGCACTGAGGAGGATGCATATTGACATGCTGGGTGCAAGTTAGATAGTTTTCTGAGACTGTTGAAGAGTTGGGAGGATTTGTCCTTCAAGTTGGCTGAGGGCAACATGCAGAGCTTAGCCTTATGACAGCTGCAGCTTCTTCCCAGCGTCTTGTTGTAGACACAGAGGCAGTTGCCACCTTATCTGTAGCAGCCTTTATGTGGACCGGTCACCAAATCCATTGTCCAGGAACTCATCACAAATCCTCCAGGAAATATTTCACAGTACTTCCAGAGACTTCGCAATATCAGAAGTTATTCTAAATTAACTTACTTTTAAGTTGTGTGCCTAGCCCTATAATTGACACAAATGCCAGGTTCCTCTTGCAGTTGGACACATATTCTTTGTGAATGGCAAGTGAATGTATTGAATGGATCTAAGCGGTCTTCAACAGTGATAGGAATCTGGCCACAATCTGTGACCATTCTTGTCATTGTGTCAACTCTTCTTCTGAAATTGCTCTGATTTCTTGCATCAGTTGGTGGTGAAGTCATCTTTGAAGACAGTTTTAATTTTTCACTTTGAATTTTGCATCGGCTTACACATCTCCAGTAAACAAAAGAAACATGTCAATGTGCTTACAACACAAGAGAAGCACAGGTGTCATGCCATTGAACCTCAGTTTGAATATCTGTGCAATATTTTCTTTGGCATCGTTTGCAATGTTCTTGATAGCCTTTTTTAGATAAATGTTGTACTTTTGATCTTTCTAAGTATTAACTTGTATTGGAGCTTAGATGTAATTTTATAGGCAATTTTAAATGGAATTGACCCAAGTATTTATACAAAGGCAGTACAAAATATTTCCTTTATGTAATTAATCATCCTGGCAACATGTCCTAACATTGTTTTTTAGCAACTTTCCAACAATGACCGTGGACCTTCAGAGATTAATGCACTTTAACAAGAGGAGAACTTTCCTCCTTTTTGTAATCATGTGTGTACAATTTTGCAAGTTATACACATGTTCAGCATTGGTCTTACATTATATATTTTAAAAGGACATATTCAAGATACTGGCCCATTCACCTGACACATTAGATCCAAAAGCAACCTCTCTTTCTTTAGCTACCATCCTAACATATACTTTCACATCATCTGCAAATTTGTGGCCAGTTTAATGAATGCCCTTATCCAGAGCAGTGACAAACATGGTGATGAGCAACAGCCTGATCAACCAACCACCCTGGAAATGCACTAGTACCTGGTCACATCACAGAATTGCTACCATTAATAATAAACTTTAGCCTTTGAAAATGCAGCCAATTCCTTGATCAAACCACAGAATTCAATTTTCTTAAATACTGCTGCCAAACCTTGCTGACTGTATCCTACATTTTTGGAAAGGATTCTAGTGAGGTAACCAGGTGAGAGGAAACAATATGGTGTGCAGTGCACCTGATAGTGTAGGAGATGAAATGTCACCTTTTCCGATTGCAGGATGAAAGTTGTGAAGTTAGTAGGTTGTGTTTCCAGATGGCAAGTGGTGGAATCTTAGTTTCAGTGCATTAGCACACACATTAAAACATGCACGGTGGATTTTCATTGATAAAGTGTGTAGCAGGAGTCAGGAAGGTTCCCAACTTTGAGCACTTTCCTCGTCAGAAATTAGCCCTGGAGGGGTTGATCCTCCCAGCAAGGGGTTGGGTGGGGCTGCAGCTGAAAAACAGGTTAGCGACAGCCAGTGCAAAGGCATATTGTTTCAAAGGCCCATCATTGTGAAGCCGGACTTCAACCCAGAATGGGCCTCTAACCCACACCTGCCACTCCCCATGCCACATCTATGCCACGTCACTCCTTCACAAAACCCTCCATGGTCCCTCATGCCCCAATGCCAAGCTATGCCCTCGCCTCCACCACCCAATTAACTTCAGGAGGTTTGCTGGATCCCAGGGAGAAGATGCTGAGGTATTGCAGTGAGATCAAGAAACCGAAGAGCAAAACATTAATGATGCTGGGAACGTTGCTCATTTACAGTCCTGCTCACCGCCAGGCCCATTATTGAGACACATGCCATTACAACAAGATTCTACTCTCTGTCTTTATAAAATCAAAATATCATAGATCTGAAATAGAATCAGAAAATCCTGGAAATACTCAGCGAATCTGTGGAAAGATAAACATTTTTAATGAATCAGGCCAATTTATCTCACATTACGAGCATTTTGCCCTCCTCTGAATCCATCTTCTGTTACCTTATTAAATTTTCTATTGGGTGCAATGTCAAAGCCATGATATTCAATGGCAGGGAGGCTAGCAACAGAGCCAACTTTGCAACTAAAAGTTAGCCAGCTTGATGAGACATTTTTCAGAAGCCATGCTAAGATTGTCAGGTGAGGTGATCAAGGTGTTTATCTCAAATAGTTAACCTGCACATTACCAAAATCGGCCCAATGGATTTTCCCCATTCTGACCAAATGCTTCTCCAATCTTAGCATTCCTCCACCATGGTGCACCCTTACTGTGCCATCCCTTTAAGACCATTGAGACGATGCTTGTATTCTTCATCAACTTCCTAAGTGATTACAGGTAGTTCTCCTATAATGCGATAGTTGCGTACTTGTGTGACCTTGCCTGTAGAAAATAGTGCTATAGAAATCATCACAGAAAATTGTGTGATAGGGAATTTGCTATAGAAAAATGCTAGACTGTGCAGTAGAAAGTTCACATTATCCAAACAGCATCCACTACTCATCAATCACGTTACAGCCGATTCGCATTAACGAAACGTGTGTTATAACAGAAATACCTGTATTTCTCTATATTTGATTATTTGCTGCTTCATTTTAACCAATTATTATCATGACTTTTGGCCCAATTAAATTGCATTTTTTAGTCAACTTAAGAATTGCAGTTTAACCCCCAACGGATGGTTAAAAATTTAGACATGAGAAGCATGATCCTAGCCCTCACAAAATGCCAGCTTTAACAAAGTCAGGTTATGGGGAAGCAGTGGTGGGTGGGGACATCGTGGGATCTGCTAGGTGTGTGACATATCCACAGGGGACATGGTGATCTCAACAATATTTGAATGAGGTTAATACATGTCTGAAATTTGAACTTAAAAGAGAAAATGCTTGAAAAACTCAGGAGTTCTGGCAGCATCTGTGATGAGGGAAACAGAATTAATATTTTAAATCTAATATAACTCTCCAACTGAAATTAAGGAGTCTTAGGCTGCTGACATTGGGAAGGGTTTGTCATTTGCCTTCCCTCCCATAATCTGGAACCCTATCCAGCTCTTGTCCTCCACAATCAGTTCCTACTTCTGGTTAGCAACAGGGCTGTGCTGACCGTAGAACTCAGCAGTGCTAGGATTCTATTGCAACTGCTTATGTCTAACCAGTATCAATAGCATAGCGTTGCCACTAATTGCTAAGTCGACTCATTTTTAATAGCTTATCCTTGTTCATCAAACTTTGACTTGTGAATTAATTCTCTCAATCTTTATTATTTACTATCTTTAGTATTATATGTGGCATTAGTTAACAAAAGTTAAATGATGCATTTATGCTTGTTCTTTTGATAAATGTGCAGTGTCATGTTACCCTACATAAGAAAGCTTAGATTGCTGTTGGCATTAAAATGGCTTGCAAGACCATGGAAAATTATTCTCTTGTAGCTTCATGGTAATTAGAAGCAATTATTGCAGAAAGGACCTTTTGTCCACACCTTGGATGATCCAGCTTCCCGCTTTTCATAGCAGAACTTGCAGATTATCTTCTTGTAATTTTATATCATGAGTACCAGTGCGTCTGTGCTTTTGTGATGTAGCACTGCACGTCACTACTGAGACCTATTCAACTCTGGTGTGATGCTTATTATACAAAATAATAAAGACCAGGTGATGTTTAGTGTCCCTCACCGTTTGAACTCGTGTATACTTGAACCTTTGTCATTCGCATTGGCAGTGTTCCTGGACAAACTCAGAAACATATTTCAGTTAGAAGGTTGGTCTCTTGACAATTCATTGTTGTAGATTAGCAAAGCCACAGAAATGAATGGAAACATAATCCCGTTCCAACTTTGCTTTCTTTACTGTTTGATCATTTGTGCCTGAGCATGTCCAGTATATTAAGTGCTACGGATATAGTATAATCTGAATATTGCTTCAGCTACCTAGAATACACCTCCTCCCACCCACCTTCCTGCAAAAATGCCATCCCCTATTCCCAATTCCTTCGCCTCTGCCGCATCTGCTCCCAGGATGAGGCATTCCGCTTCCATACATCTCAGATATCCTCATTCTTCAAGGACCGCAACTTCCCCCCCGCAGTGGTCAAGAACGCCCTCGACCGTGTCTCCCGCATTTCCCGTAATTCATCCCTCCCACCCCGTCCCTACAATAACAACCAAAAAAGAATCCCCCTCATCCTCACGTTCCACCCCACCAACCTCCGGATCCAACGCGTCATCCTCCAATGCTTCCGCCATCTGCAATCCGACCCCATCACCAAAGACATCTTTCCCTCCCCAGCCTTGTCTGCTTTCTGGAGGGACCACTGTCTCCGAGAATCCCTTGTCCGCTCCACACTCCCCTCCAACCCCACCACACCCGGCACTTTTCCCTGCAACCGCAGGAAGTGCTACACCTGCCCCCACACCTCCTCCCTTACCCCCATCCCAGGCCCCAAGAAGACTTTCCACATCAAGCAGATGTTCACCTGCACATCTGCTAATGTGGTATACTGCATCTGCTGTTCCCGTTGTGGCCTCCTCTACATCAGGGAAACCAAGCGGAGGCTTGGGGACCGCTTTGCAGAACACCGGCGTTCAGTTCACAATAAACAACTGCACCTCCCAGTCGCGAACCACTTCAACTCCCCCTCCCATTCCCCAGACGACATGTCCATCCTGGGCCTCCTGCAGTGCCACAACAATGCCACCCGAAGGCTGCAGGAACAGCAACTCATATTCAGCTTGGGAACCCTGCAGCCCAATGGTATCAATGTGGATTTCACAAGCTTCAAAATCTCCCCTCCCCCAACCGCATCCCAAAACCAGCCCAGCTCATCCCCGCCTCCCTAACCTGTTCTTCCTCTCACCTATCCCCTCCTCCCACCTCAAGCCGCACCCCCATCTCCTACCTACTAACCTCATCCCGCCGCTTTGACCTGTCGGTCCTCCCTGGACTGATTATCTCCTCCCTACCTCCCCACCTACACTCACCTTTACTGGCTCCATCCCCGCCTCTTCGACTTGTCTGTCTCCTCTCCACCTATCTTCTCCTCTATCCATCTTCTATCCGCCTCCCCCTCTCTCCCTATTTATTTCAGAACCCTCTTCCCCTCCCCCAGTTCTGATGAAGGGTCTAGGCCCGAAACGTCAAGCTTTCCTGCTCCTATGATGCTGCTTGGCCTGCTGTGTTCATCCAGCTCCACACCTTCTTATCTCGGATTCTCCAGCATCTGCAGTTCCGATTATCTCTGATAAAGTACGATCAGAGGTAAAATTACAAATGAATGAATAGTTTTAGAATGGATATTAGGAAGACTGTGATAAAGTAGGATCAGAGGTAAAATTACAAATGAATGGAGCAGTTTTAGAATGGATATTAGGAAGAATGTGATAAAGTAGGATCAGAGGTAAAATTGCAAATGAATGAACAGTTTTAGAACAAATATTAGGAAGAATGTGTTCTCTCAAAGGCCTAGAAAATAACACACATTGCACTCTTTCTTTTGCAATACAGCACAAGGATTAGAAGCAGGAATAGGCAACTTAGTTCCATGTCTGATCTCGCCACTTTGTTGTCTGTCATGACTCTGAATCCCTTTGTTCATCAAAAATCTATCTAATGCATTCTTGAATAAATTCAATGCACAGTGGGTTTCTCGCAGATGTCTGAGCATTCCATATAGAGCTGGCATGTGCATGCAAATTCTTCACCTGAAGTGTCAGTGAAAACAGAAATTGGAGCATCCAGATCTATAAGACCATAGGGTATAGGAGCAGAATTAGGCCATTCAGCAGATTAAGTCTGCGCCGCCATTCAATCATGGCTGATGTCTTTATTAACCGCATTCTCCTACCTTCTCCCCGTAACCCTTGATCCTTTTACCAATCAAGAGCCTATCTATCTCTGTCTTAAATACACTCAATAACTTGGGCTCCCCAGCCTTCTGTCGCAATGAGTTCCACAGATTCACCATCCCCTCTGGCAGAAGAAATTCCTTCTCATCTAAGTCATAAAGGATTGTCCCTTCACTCTGAGGCTGTGCCCTCGGGTCTTAGTCTCTCTTACTAGTGGAAACATCTTCTCCACATCCACTCTAACCAGGCCACTCAGTATCCTTAAGCTTTAATCAGATCCCACACCCCGCTCCTGGCCCCCACTCTCATCCTTCTAAACTCTTTCTAAACTAAATCTGCATCTGAAACAGCCTTTAGGCTCTTTGCATCTGCATATGAGGAGACTATTTGAGGTCTCCTTTATAAATTTGCTGGGTCCTGAACAGTTTCAGCGCTAAGCTGGCTGTCTCCTGAAAAATACACTCTTCAGTGGCCTAACCAGCAGCCCTTAAAATCACTGACTTACTGAAACCTATCGTCAGCATGTGACCGTACCTTCCAGCTCCACGGGAGCAGCGAAGAATAATCACATGTACCACCAGGACAATGTGAAAATCACCATCAGTGATGCAGCAGCCTGACATTCAAATCCGTATTTTTGCCTCAATGCCTATGGGGATAGTGAGTCCACGTACGCAGCCCATGAGGCCCAAATCTGGATATTCCTCAGGTCTATCCATCCTGACATGGTGATTGCATTCTGATCACTAAGGAGGGGGATTAAGAGGGACTTTTTTTTCCATCCAGAGTGCGTGGCAGAGGCTGAGAACACTCATAGCATTTAAAAAGACTTTGGATACGCTCTTGAAGTGTTTTAACCTGCACAGCTGCACACAAGGCTAAAAAGTGGGATTCGGCTGGTGGCTATTTGTTGACTGGCACTGACACAATGGGCTGAGTAGCTTCCTTCCATGTGGGACATTTCTAAGATTTTAAGAACAATAAAGTTTTGAAAAATCTATCAGGTGCCATAGTAGAAGTGATAGCCTTAGTGGCCCAGCTTCTGGATCAGGTGCAGGGATTGATTACGCAGCCAGGGACCAGAAAGTGGATGAAATTTGGTTTGCCTGGATTCCATCTGTGGCTTTCTGATGGTGTGAAGCTATGGACCAATGTGACTGTCTCTCCTTGCAAAAAGGGAGTGGGGCAACAGTGTCTCTGAAGCTTACGTGAAGTGACTGACAGCTAGATTGGGCACCTCTGAAGCTTTGGATAGGTTCTAAACTTTGTCAAAGGAAAGGCAATTGTTCCTAGAGGGAAATCAAGTTGCCATGTGTTGCTGGGTTACAGTGTTTAGAAGTCAATCATACTTTACTACAATTTGGTCCCAGAAAGGATTGAGGTGGAGAATCATGGTACAGTTAACTGGTGCTTCACATCTCAATAGATTGTTCAGAGCCAGAGTTTCTGATGTGTTCGACCCTACTTCCTAGTTTCTACTTTACCCCATTTTCACCAGGGCTGGGTTGAGTAGGGGTGGGGTGAGACCGGGATGATGTGAGCAGCCAAAGGAGTCTGACCTCCTTGTGACTTTGGGAGAGAGCTTGAGCATTACAAGAGGCAAGTTAGTATGTTAGGGATCTTCTTGAAAGACCAAAATAGACTTTTCATGTCTTTTGACTTATGTTCTTAATAAAAGCTGGCACGCTGGCCCTGTTACATGATTCTCTGAAGTCACCTGGCTTCATTTCATTTGTATTGACCAGAGGGTATTGAAAAAGAAAAACAACATCATTTGCTGTCAAAACTGACCTTGCAGAAAAGGGACTTGACTCCACTTTAACTTCGCTGAAGACTTTTTCCACTGCAAAGCCCCTGCCAAAAAAAACAAGAAGAGGAAGGAGTCAGAGACAAGGTCATATGTAAAATACTTGAATCAGACATGGTAGCCAAGGCAACCGCAAGTCCACATGGTTTTTGTCAATGACTACCATATTCAGTGCATTTTCCCCAGGCTGGCACAAGAAGCTAATTTATATTTATGCAAATGCAAAAATAAAAACAAGGCTAAAACTGCAAATACAGATTTATTTGGCACTTTCATCTCCTCAATATGCACGACATGCCAAAGAACAATGGGAATACTGTAGACTGCCCCGGCTCTGACCTCATCTCAGCTTGACGTGTGTGCACACAGCTCAAAACCCAGGTATAAATATGTGACCATCCTCCACCCACACAAGCATCAGCTTCACCAAAGCACTAAAACAGAAGTCCTTTTGGTTTCAACTTCAGTCTGTATTTTGCCAACTGCTTTGAGTTACTGTGTTTACAAGAAAATGTGCAGCTGTGCATCTGAAAAGTACATCGAAGTCTGTAAGAGGAGAAGGGAAGGCAGTGCACGCCTGCTAAAATCAGGTCACGCCATATGCATGACAGAGAAGATTAAGAACACTGTGAAAGGATTGTCCTCACACTTCAGAAAGACTGCATACCTTTCAACTTCATGATTTCACTGTTGGATCAAGATTCGCAAACTGTTTGAGGTCCCAAAATCTAAGGATTGCAAAGCTGCAAGATGCAATTCTTTTCTGTGTTATAGAATTTCAAAATTCTATCCTTTTTTTACAGCATCCCTTTTGCCTAGCTCTATATTGGGTTCAAATTGCTGCAGCTCATTATCCACATTGCTACAAAATTTGAAAAACTGTCCAATTTGAGCTGAATTTTAACTATTTTAATCTCACAGGGCAATTTCTAAACCATTCTGAGTGGCAAAGTGGCAGAGAATTGTGCAGCATGGAGGCTGGCTCTCATTAACAAGTAAATGATGTAACACAATGGGCACTAATTATCCATGACCCATGAACAAATAAAAAATATTCTATAGTGCTCTTAAACATTGGGCTCGGTGTAGTTAATTGAACCCAGGAGGTGTACAGCTCTGGGTTGAATAAGCATCCTAGAATTTGGAGGAGCAAGGAAAGGAGATTTAGTAGGATTGGTGTAGTGGAGAGAGGTTAAATCTGTTGGCAGAGAGGTGTCACATCGCTAGTTTCTGATACTATGTTAGCACCCAGGTTCAGAAGTCTGCTGGAGGTGGGATGCTTAAGGGACTGCAATCCAAAGGAAAGATGGATCTTGCTGCGTGGTATCTGGTCCCATTTCCATATTCCACTGGTCACCATCCCACTTTTGAGTCACCCATAGTCCTTTAGCGCCTGATCGTTACTTTTGCCAACATGTGCAGCAAAGATAAAAGATAAACTATAAATGGTTGAATGTCGGAAGTAGAAACAGAAACTATATATTATACCTATAGTAATGCATCAGAAATGGAAAATTACACCAAAATAAAGGTGTTATCTTGTAGCGCTGTGACCCTAGCACACTTCTGATGAGAGGTTCTGCCTGGCTTAGTGATCCTTAGTGCTGTGGGAGCAGAGGGACTACTCAATTGGGAGAGCAGGCTTTGAGCCAAATTCCTCCTAGTCTGCAATTCCGCACCCTTCTATTTTTAGTGAAGTGCCTATTTCCTTTGCAAGCCTCATTAAGATGCCAGATTTAATGCATAAATATTTAAATGCACACCCAGTGTTAATTGTGTTGGGTTTACCCTTTTCAGTCTGATTCTGCAACTATTTCTTCACCCTTCAGAGCATGTATTGCGTTTCAGGACAGACAATACCATCAGACCATTGTGACAGAGGGCAAATTGGGTGACTGTCCACATCTTGAAACTGAGAAATATGTCTGCACAACAGTCTGATTTCTAACATCCTTATTCCAACGAAAGAAAGAGGTTATAGTGTACAGTATCAAGTGACTCAATTGGTTGGGAAAATGAAATCAAAGGCAAATGATATAAAGAGACATGAATTCAGAGGAACTGACTGAATAATTAAAAGAAAGAGACTTTGATTCGGCTGGCTGGTGTTTTGGTGAGGGTATGAAACCCATTAGTGAAGAAAATGAGTCACTGAGAGGAAATTAAAAACAAAAGCAGGGATATGTAAGAGGGTTTTTATCAAGAAAGACAATACCATGAGAAAACAAATAATTTTTAAAAAGCAAATGCATGCAAAGAAAATGGAAAGACGATTTGAATTAAAGCCCACAGAACATATAGACATTCTTGCGAGTGCAGATACTTCAGCCTCTGTATTGTATATTTTCAAATGTGTAATAATGATCTATGTTGACAATTTTAAAACATAACTTCTACTTGTTTCTACACTACCACAACTAGGGTAGTGTACGGTATCAGGGCAGTGAGTCTGAGGGAAGTGGAGGCAAGGGAGTAGTTCATGATTTCTCACAGTTGATATTAGGGTTTTTAACTCAGTGAACTGAATTTAATGACCTGCCAATGATAAGCCTAGTGTTGCGACCATTTACTTATGTGGGAGATGTGATTGCTCCTCTGCCAATTGAAACACTTAAATGGGCATGCAATAACTATGTTGAAGGCTTCATTACACAACAACTTCATTATTCAATATTCAGCTTCATTATTCAATCAACAACAAGCAGGGGACTTGCCATGTGTTGGAATTGCTTTTAGGGCCTGAGTGTATCCCTTGTTCAAAGACATTCAGTGTCTGATGGGGGACCTGACAAAAAAAGGTGTGTGCTCTGAAAGCCATTCTTAACCCTTGCTACCATTCCTGTCACTTGCAATGCAAAACCCACAAACCCATTCCTGCCATCACTTAGTGTCTGTGTCCCTTAGTGATCCAAGGCCTCAGGTGGTCACAATAGTAGCCACCACCCCCCTGGGGGTAGAGCTGGCTAATGAGGGGTAATGGTAATGTAGTAGTAATGCCACTAGGCTGGGAGCAGTCCCCCAGCAGCCCAGGCTAATGCTCTGAAGACATTGGCTCAAATCCCATCATAACAGCTTAAATTTATTTAATTAAAATACCAGTCTCAGTGATGATAATCATGAAATGATGATTGATTTTCACTAATGACCCTTCAGGAAAGAAATCTGCCATTCTTATCTGTGCTGGTCAACATGTAATTCCAAATCCACAGCAGTTCAAAGTGAAATCATGGATGGACAAAGGGGCAAATGATGCCGTAGTGGTGACTTCACTACACTAGTAACTCAGACATCCACGGTAATGCTCTTGGGTCATGGATTGAAATCCTGTCTTGGTGACTCAAATAATTTCCATTCCATCAATAGGGACTGTCTTTCTGTGGTGTAGTGGTGGTCACATTTGTCTAACACACAGTATGTCCCCAGGTTGAAACAAGGCTAAAGCTTCTGTATCCTTGCATGACAAAGAGATGTGCTGCCCCTGTTTGTTTTTACCAGTGCTCTAGCATAATTGATTTCAACGCATAGAGGCAGGTTAGCTGCTGAGGTCATAAGTTCAATTCTCATCTGATTCATAGAATCCCTACAGTGTGGAAACAGGCCATTTGGCCCAACAAGTCCACACCACCTCTCCGAAGAGCATCCCATCCAGACTCATTCCCCTACCGCTGCATTTCCCATGTTTAACCCACCTAACCTAAACATCCCTGAACACTACGGGCAATTTAGCAAGGCCAATCCACCTACGCTGCACATCTTTGGACTGTGGGAGGAAACTGGAGTACCCAGAGGAAACCCACACAGACACGGTGGGAACGTGCCTAGGCGATGGCCTAGTGGTATTGTCGTTAGACTGTTAATCCAGAGACCTAGATAACATTCTGGGCAGATGTTGGAATTTGAATTCAATAAAATATCTGGAATTAATAATCTAATGATGACCATGAATCCATTGTCGATTGTCAGGAAAAACCCAAATGATTCACTAATGTCCTTTAGGGAAGGAAACTGCCATCCTTACCTGGTCTGGCCTACATGTGACTCCAAACCAACAGCAATGTGGTTGACTCTCAACTGCCCTCTGGGCAATAAATACTGCCTGGCCAGTGACGCCCCTCATCCCATTAATGAATAACAATCCACATAGACTGTCACCCAAAGGTGGAATTGAACCCAGGTCCCTGGTACTGTGAGGCAGCAGTGCTAGCCACTGAGCCACCGTGCTGCCCCAATACAGTGGGAACCAGTGACGAGAGTGGGATTCCGAACCCATGTGTACAAAGCACAATGGATTAGCAGTCCATTGCCTTAACCTCTCAGCCATCTCGTCACAGATAATCTAGCATGGATTTGTTATGTTTCTGTAGTGCAGTGGCTATCGCATTCACCTAGCACATGAAAAGGTTCCAGTTCAAAACAGGACAGGAATATCACTAAAGCTTCAGTATCTCTGCATGAGGGCAAGTTGTGTTGCTCTATTTGTTGTTACAAGTTAATTAAGAAAAGAGAACAATAGCTAGCAGCTCTTGGCTGGTGCGACGTCTATTCCTGGGAACCTTGATCAGGGAGGGGGGAAGGCCTGCTGCTGCTCAATTAAGTGTCTGATTGGCACATAATTTGGTAGATTTTCCCAAAACAAAAATGCAAGGCTCTTTAGCTAGTAAGTGTGACCCTCTTAATTCAATTAAACACTGCTCAGACTGTTTGCAAAAGCCCAGCACATGCACAGGTGCTATCATCATTCACAGACAGAGTTAAACATTTCTGAAGAGGGACACAAGCACGGACTTATTTCCCTGAGAGTAGTGGGTTGGGTTTTGATGTGGGGGAGACTCCGGGAAATCCGTTGGTTGATGTTTGGAACGCCACAGCTTTACTTGAAATCTTTGTGATCTTTTAGCAATTCTACAAGATTAATTTTGAGAATTGCCTGTCTCCGATTTAATCATCTCTGGGGTCCTTTGCTTTACCGGCATAGCATGATGGGACTGATAATGAAGTAGTGAGAGAATGGTTGACTGGAAATTGCAGCATAGTGAGCTCACCTCGTGTTTAAATGCAACATCAGCACTCGTGCAGCATTAGCACTGAAGACGGGCACAGAGCCTGGCCTCTTAAACAAACCGGCCCCTCAACTTTCTGTCCATTTTGATTACTGGGTGCGCCAAGAGCGGAAACACACAGGAAAGCACAATAATCTAGATTTACAACCCAGAGCCTCTTTTGAGGGAGTGCTACACTATTAATTCTATTTGTTGTCTTTTAAATAAGATGTCAATATCCAAACCAGAAGCAGCGGCAGGCCATTCGGCCCCTCTCTGTTTAACAAGGTCCATGCTGATATCATTGTAACCTCAAATATACAATCTCACATACTCCTGATAATCTTTCACCTCCTTGCTGAGCAAGAACTCTGCCTTAAAAATATTCAATGATTTTGTTTCTACTGGCTTTTGAGGAGGTGCTCCAAAGACTCTGTGAGAAACATTTTTGCCTCAAGTGTGTTTTAAATGGGCCACAGCTTATGGTTAAACAGTGAAACCTGGTCCTAGATTCTCCCTTAAGAGTTAACATCAAGTCCATAACCACCTTGTCAAGGCTCCTCAGGATCTAATGTGTTTCAATAAAGTCACTCCTTATAATTCAAAACTCCACTGGATACCGGCCCGGCCTATCTAACCTTTCTTCATAAGACAAACCACCCATTTCAGGTGTTAGTCTGGTAAGCCTTCTCGGAACCGCTTCAAATGCATTTACATCTTTCCTTAAATAGGGTGACCAATATTTATTAAAGATATTTAATTAAGATCTGTTTGCTCTCTCAGATGGATGTAATACATCCTGCGGCACTACTCCAAAGAAAAGCTGAAGAATTATTGCTGGTGTCCTGGCCAATATTTATTAGTCAATAAACATTGCTAAAATCAGATTATCTGGCAATTACCACATTGGAGTTTGATGTGTATACATTTGGTGCCTCAGTTCTTACACAACAACAGTGAAAACTAAACACTTAAAAAAAAGTATTTAATTGGCTGCAAGAAAAAGTTGGAATAGCTGGTGGACAAATTGAATCCTTTCTTAAATAAGGAGACCATAACTGTATTGTATGATGCAATTGCTCCAACCACCTGCCTCCTTGCTATGCCCCCAAGAGTGTAAGGCAATGCCCAGCAAATAATACAAACCATCACTTATGAAAAGACTGCCAAGGAACTGAATAAAAACCGAAAGAACTGCGGATGCTGTAAATCGGGAACAAAAACAGAAGTTGCTGGAAAAGCTCAGCAGGTCTGTCAGCATCTGTGAAGAGAAATTAGATTTAATGTTTTGGGTCTGGTGACCCTTCCTCAGAACTGATGTTCTTTAGGAAAACACCGGTTTATATGCAGAAGATAAGGTGGGAGGAGGGAGAAGGGAATAAACAATAGATGTGGATAGAGCCCAAATATAGAGAGGAGCAGTTGAATAGACAAATGCGTTGATAATGATCTGGCTAGGAGGGTGAATAGCTGTCAATGGGGGTTGTTAGTGACAAACAATCGGTGGTGTGTAATGGCAGACCATGTGAGAACAAGGCCTGGTGTGTGGGGTGGAGGACTAGGACATGGGAGAGTTTAGGCCTTAAAATTATTGAACTCAATATTGAGTCCAGAGATCCGCAGTGTCCCCAGGTGGAAAATGAGGTGTTGCTCTTCCAGCTTGCGCTGAGCTTTGCTGGAACACTGCAACAACGCTGAGACAGAGATGTCGGCCAGGGAACAGGCTGGTGTGTTAAGGTGGCAGGCAACTGGAAGCTTGGGGTCTTTTTTGCTGGTAGAGCATAAATGTTTTGTGAAGCAGTCACCCAGTCTATGCTTCGTTTCCCCAGCCCTGCACAGCTCACTTCTACCTCCTTCCAAAAATCCACAAACTGGACTGACCAGGCAGACCCATTGCGTCTGCCTGCTCCTGCCTATCTCTTCTATCTTGACTCAGTCTTACCTCCCTAGTCCCTTCCCTATCCACATGCATCCATGATTCCTCTGACGCTTTACACCATTTTCAGAATTTCCAGCTTACAGGCTCCAGCTGCCTCCTCTTTACCATAGACAAGCAATTCCTTTACGCATCCATCCCCCACCAGGATTTCAGGGCACTCCGCTTCTCCCTGGAGAAAAGGCCTGAACCATCCCCACCCACCACCACCCTCCTCTGCTTGGCCAAGCTTGTCCTCACCCTCAACAATTTCTCCTTTAACTCCTCTCATTTTCTTCAGATCAGAGGGGTGGCCATGGGTACCTGCATGGGCCCCTGTTATGCCTGTCTCTTCTTGGGGTACGTAGAACATTCCTTGTTCCAGTCCTATTCCGGCCCCTGCCCACAACTCTCTCTGATATATCAATAATATCATCGGTGCTGCTTCCGTCTCCTGTGTGGAATTGGAAACATTCATTGATTCTGCTTCCAATTTCCACCCTGCCCTCACTTTCATCTGGTCTGTCTCTGACTCCTCTCTTTCCTTCCTCAACATCTCTGTTTCCATTTTTGGAAATAGACTGATCACCAATATCCACTATAAACCTACTGACTCCCACAGCCACCTGAACTATACATCCTTGCACCCTGTTTCCTGTAAAGAGTCCATCCCATTCTCCCAGTTCCTCCGACTCCATCACATATGTTCCGATGAGACCAACTTTGATGAGGGAGTCTCCAAAATGTCCACCTTCTTCCTCAACTGAGGATTCCCCAGCTCCATTGTCGACAGGGCCCTCAACTGAGTCCAACCCATCTACCACACTTCCACCATTACCCCTGTCTTTGCTCCCGCAACAGCAATAGGGTTCTTCTTGTCCTCACCTACCATCCCACCAGCATCCAAATCCTGGAGATCATCAGATGCCATTTCTACCACCTCCAGTGAGATGCCACCACAAGGCACATATTTGCCGCCCCTCCCTCATCCACCTTCCATGGGGACTGTTCACTCTGGGACACCCTGGTCTGCTATTCCTTCACTCTCACCCCCCACAGCCTCACGGAACCTTTCCCTGCAACCGCTGAAGGTGTAACTTCTGCCCATTACCTCTTCCGTCATCAGTATCCAAGGGCCCAAACATACCTTCCAGGTGAAGCAGCACTTTACCTGCACTTTCCACAATCTACATCAACAGAACTGAGGTTGAGAGAGTAAAGAGCATCAAGTCCCTTGGAGTGATGATAACTGATGACCTGTCCTGAACTTCCCACGTAGATGCGACAGTCAAGAAGGCACAGCAACGCCTCTTCTTCCTCAGACAGCTCAGGAAATATGGCACGTTCCATAAGGTCGCTCACCAATTTCTACAGATGCAGCATTGAAAGCATACTGTCCAGGTGCATAACGGCCTGGTAAGAAACTGTAAGGTGGTGTGCACAATCCAGACAGTCACAGAAGCCAACGTTCCATCCATGGACTCCATTTACCACTCGCTGCTGCAGAAAGGCGGCCAACATCATCAAAGACCCATAGCACTCTGGTAATGACCTCCTACAACCTCTTCCATCAGACAGGAGATACAGAAGCCTGAACACCCACTCACAAGCAGGTTCAGGAACAGCTTCCTTCTGGCCGTTATCCGATTGTTGAATGGACTTCAGCCTCAACTAATGTAACGTGTAACATAACCTGTATACCTCCAAGTCTTTTTGATCTGTACAGCTTTTGCTTGCTGTGATCTGTCTGTACCTCTCATAAACAAAGCTTTTCACTGCATTTCGGTACATTCTATTGCACAAACTGTTCACAATGTGATCTCCCCTACACTGGGGAAACGAAGCATAGATTGGGTGGCCACTTTGCAGAACATCTACGTTCTGCTCACAAAAAAGACCCTGAGCTTCCAGTTGCCTGCCACTTTAACACACCAGCCTGTTCCCTGGCCAACATCTCTGTCTCTGCCTTGCTGCAGTGTTCCAGTGAAGCTCAACGCAAGCTGGAAGAACAACACCTCATTTTCCGCTTGGGGACTCTGCAGTCCTCTGGATTGAATGTTGAGTTCAATAATTTTAGGGCCTAAACTCTCCCATGTCCTAGTCCTCTACCCCACACACCAGGCCTTGTTATCACATAGCCTGCCATTACACACCACCTATTGTTAGTCACTAACTGTCCCCACTAACAACTATTCACCCTCCTAGCCAAATCGTTATCAACTCCTTTGTCTGCGCAACTGCTCTTCTCTCTTTTTGGGCTCTAACCCCATGTATCGATTAATCCTTACTCCCTCACGCAGCACTATCTTCTGCATATAAACTGACATTTTCCTAGCTACCATTAGTTCTGAGGAAGGGTCACTGGACCCGAAGCGTTAACTCTGATTTTATCTTCATAGATGCTGCCAGACCTGATGAGCTTTTCCAGCAACTTCTGTTTTTGTTCCTGTCAAGGAACTTGGTCAGGATGAAACATCAGAAGACAACAAGTCAAAGATCTGCCTTTGCACAAAGCACATAAGGTGATGGTAATTGGAACTCTTTACTGAGGCATGCAGCTAATGAACTGCCCATATTGCATTGACTATGAGGAGCAGATGTTTAAAATAGCAGGCAATGTGAATGGAAAATATTGCCTCCAATGTAGTGAACTGGTTTACCACATCCACTGGGGGTTAACTAGTTGAGTTGTGAGCATCTGCAGCAAATCAGAACTCTCTCAGTAATGTACCCAAGTGTCAGCTTAGATGATGTCCTCAAGTCTCCAAAATGAGGCCTGAATTCAGAAGCTTCCCTTTACTCTGATTGTCCCTCAAAAGGAGGAGTAGAACTGATAGCATGAACCTGCACATGGAATCTATTAAATTGGGGAGGCCATGGCAATGCAGTTGCCATACAGTACTGGCCAGGTAGGAGACATTCCCACTCTTGCTGCCTGCTTTAGGCACATTGCAAAGATTAGCAGGTTGGTAATCAATTCTTTTCATCACATCACAATCACACCTTCCACGGCCAACCAACATCTGCAGCATATGTTTCAGAGGTGGGGACACTCTCATTCTGTTCATGAGCTTCTGACTCATAGGTGAGTGTGTTAGCACAAAAGGCAAGGTGAAACAGTACAGGAGGATAGAACCATCTGTCCCATCTCCCTCAGCATGCCTGAACTTTTAAGTAATGTTCTTGCACTTTGCTATGCCTTACCTTCTGAGAAATAGACCTTTAATTAAATCTATTTCATGTAATTATAGCTTCAGTTCCCACTTGTTATAACTATGCGTCTGGCAGAGTTGGCTTCAAGACAGGCGGTGCCACAGCTGCACCTTAACTCTGTAAGACTAAACCTCTGGCCAAAAGGCCAAGAATGGAAAGGAATAAAAGCAAGCACAGAAGAGCTATGTGCTCCTGGCCCTTTGTATTTCGGGAGATGATGTTACCTCAAGCACCTCTGGAGCAGAACCAACTTTGCACAAGTTTTGATATGTTGGCAATCCAATACGATTGTGAAGCGGCCATAGTTTTAAATCTTCCCAGATTAATAATTAGATCTTCTTGCATCTTATTTTTCCAGTCAATACTTGATTTAACTTCCAAACCCAGCTTACAGCAATCTGTTCCCTTTGATGTCCCTGGAGATTAATGCGTTGCTTTGCTATTTCCAGCACACGTTAACTATAGGATGATAGATTGCCTATTTTAACTGCACCAAGTGCTCCATACATGTCACATGACCCCTTGTTACTCTCTCTACCACAGCCCACAATGAAAGCTATTTGTATACTCAGTCTATCTGCCTATTCTTTAAACATGGAAATAACCCTATAGTTTCCAAACGGTGCACTCATTTTATGTCATTTCACTTCATTGATAAAAAAAGATTGATCTTGTGATTCTGATAGAATTTTTTTATACCAAAAGCAAGGTGAATCCAGGATTTGGTCAACCATACCACTCTGATGCTGGCCCTGCTATAAATTGGGCATATAATTAGCAAACTGAAAATTATACAAGTGGTGTAAAACATCAGATATGTCAGAGGGTTCGAAGAGGAATACTTTGGTTGACGTATGGGCTAAGCCTCAAAGGAGCTCTGTGTTGTTGCCGGAAGTGAAATCAGCTGCTGTTAAAGTGGTTACAGCAGCATCAGGGAAAACAAGTAACCTTAGAGCGAAGGCAAGAGCTGGACTGAAGGAACAAGAAGCAGGCTTTGAGAAGTCTGACCTGAGTGTCCTCCTCCTCATTGAGGTACAGAGTAAGAAAGAGGGACTATTTCAGGTTGAGAACTGCCAAACCTGTGTTGTTAATTTGTGGAGGGAGGTCACTGTGAGGTGGGGTGACACTTTCTTGACCCCCACCCCCCTACTCCCCAGGACTCCTTTCCCACGCGGGAAGCAATTTAGTAACCTCAACAGCGAGGCTAAAGTGAATGTCAAGCTCCCACAATCCTTCCCAGCAGACTGTGCTGCAGTCTTTCACTCATTACCCTGCTGGTGTTAGAGCAAGTCAAAAGTGAAAGTATTGATCTGATGGTGAGTGGCAAAAAATCAGCCGAAATGATCTCCATGCTCCCGAAATCTGGGTAAACTAAGATTTCTGGGATCTTATTCTTAGAATAAGAAAGTAATGTGAGCATGTACTCAGACCATCTTCAAGGGCTGAGAAAAGTAGCAGGGATTGTGATAGAGAGAAACATCAATCCTCAGTGCCATTACACGTGAAATAATTTGAAATGAGCAGTATCACTTAGACTGGACGATGATTCCAAATCAGTTGTATCGAGCCTCATTAACAGTGTCACTAGCAGCTTGTCACTGAACATTAACTTCCATGCTTACGGACATTATACATAAAGAATGGTAACAAGCTCTAAATTGTCATTCCCAGGGTCTGCAGAGTGTAATATCGTCAGTATCCACTCCTTTTGATCAGTGATCACTCAGATCCACGATGCGCCACAATTTGCACAGCTTTGATTGGCTTATCACTTCATGGTAGATTTTTTTTTTTTAGCTTGGCCCTTTGCTAGTATAAGGGGCAGGAACACAGCAGCCAGCTGCGCAGACATCTGAAGCATGCTGAAGAATCTGTCCTGGAATCAGTTTATGTTATGGTGCTGTGGCGTCCGAGGACCACATGTATGTTGGTTGCGGGCGGTTGCAGTTCCTCTTTAGTTTTCTAATAAATACGTTGTAGTTCTCCTGGTCGCGCTTCAGCCCCACACTCCTGGATTTTTGGGTACCCAGTGCGGTGGGAGAAATGTCAGAGTACCTCTGTGTGGACCTGGATCTGGCCAAAGTAGTGACCAACAGGTCCAGACAGCAGGCTGGGGATGGTGTCATAATTCACAAGTGCCTGTTCTCTTCCAAGGCTACGTTAGTGCCCAGGTGTCCTTGGAGAGGGAGCATGCAGTGTCCACCAACACCCTGAAAGCTTTCAGCGAGACACGGGGCACCACAGGATGTGAATTGGATTATCCACCATTTCAACATTATTTTAATTTACACTCCTACCTCTCTTCCTACCCTCTCCTATTTTCATTGTTGTTGTACAGCAAATTGAGTTAGTGACACGGGTGATTTGGTGGTGGTTTATTAAAACAAGATCTGTCCGCAGTTGTACTGTCTGTGGTGGGCAATGCTTGTTAATTGTCATTGTTCGGTTGGTTTAATTAGTGAAAAAAGAATAAGTCTGTGACTCAGAATATCTTATCCAACAGCATTTCAGCAGGACCATCACTACAAGTTCTAGTGAAGTTATAGGTGGATAATGAATGTGGCATTACCCACATCCTGCAAACAAACAAAGCATAATTAAATTATAATAATGTGTAAAAATTTGCTAAATGAATCATCTGCTATCTACATCTGAAGGAGTAAAACTGACCATGTCCCATTATACGAAGTCAACCAATGTGAGTATTTCAACTGAAAGTGTCGTGAAAAGTGGAAGAATGCTGAGCTAACAGGAACAAGTCATCAGACTGTTAGAAATTGTTCTTTTAAATGTGTTGACTTTGATTTAAAAAAAATAGATGTCAAGGTAAAGATCTGACTCACTGATCAGGAATTGGAGGAAATGCAGCAGGTTTTGCAATGTGGTTTGCCTTTATTTGGAGGAGACCATTCAAGAATTCAGGTCTTCCATTTTGTTGTAGGCTTCCCTGGAGGTGCCTGTTACCCAATGTTAACTTTGAAGAAACCCTTAAATAAGCACTATCGACATTTGACAAATTGAAAATGTGAGATTTTCAGAGGCGAACAGTAAGCTTTAGTGAATAATTGACAAATTGATTTCAATGTAGATAAATGGGAAGTAGTATATTTTGGCATTGAAAAGTAAAGAGTACACGTATTCAGTGAAATTCTCAAAATGTGGCAGAATATCAGAGAGATTTACACCAAAATTAAAAGCTGTGCCACCTACTTTCATCTACCATAAAATCTGTCTGTCTCTCATTCCAGGAGGAAAGCAACCCACAGTAGAGCAGAAACAGTCAATACCAGTGATGGACTGCCTGACATTCTGCTGCTCACCCCTTATGTGCAGGGACCCCTGACTCTGACCATCCCTAGTGGTTGGCTGACTGTATTAAAACCCCTGGACTGGTGTCAGTGGCTACCTTTGATTTACTGTGCCAGAATCCCTGAGCAAAGACTACCTCCCTTGACTGAAAACTGCTGACAACTATGAGAAGCTTCCTGGCTTTCCACAAAAATACAGCAGTACCGTGCGCGTGGCATCTGAAGCTGACGGGCAAAATGGCAAAGAGGCAAGGCAGGGCAAGGATACTTGAGCATCCAGGCAGACTTAGAGTAAGGGAGAGCTATGGCAACAAACTAATAGACTGGAGGTAACAAGGTGTAGAGCTGGATGAACACAGCAGGCCAAGCAGCAGCATCCTATGATGCTGTTTGGCCTGCTGTGTGCATCCAGCTCTACACCTTGTTATCTCGGATTCTCCAGCATCTGCAGTTCCTATCATCTCTAATAGACTGGAGGTGCAGCTTCACCCAGTCCTTGAGCTGGGTTGTGTCCCTGACTGCACAGTGTCCTTGCTACAGCATTACAGTGAGAGCTGTTGGTGCAGCCCCAGATGTGACATGAGGATTCTTTGAGGCTGGCACATATCAGATACCAATGTCCATGGATGTGGGGTGCGTGTGACCAGTGCCCATAGACCATGTCCTGAAACGTTGGTGTCTAGTGTCCAACATGTATGTCCTTTGGAGCAAGTGGTAATCTGAAGTCACCAGGTATCCATTCTGGATGCTATGTTGAGAATTCTCAACAGCTAGCTTGTTCTGCATGCTCAAGAAAGGTAGGAGGCTGAATATTAATTAGGTAAGTTGTAATATAAATAAGCTGATAAACAAGCTATAATCCCTAACTGGTCACTCACCATTGTTGATATTGCAGATTTTGATGTTGACAGTAGGGGATGTCAAAGAGAAATGGTCAGATTTTCTCTTGTGATGATGGTCATTGCCTGGCACTTGAGTAAATTCTGTAATAGTCTATATAATTAAAATATATAAGCATTTTAGATATTTTTGATAGTGAAATTAATCAGTTCAATTTAAGGTTTGAATGGAGGATCCTGATAAACATTTGAATCTATTTTGAACCAATTTTGAGTTCACTGTTACATTGAATGATTCTGGTTTTAATTAGTCACCTTCAAAGTTCACTGTTATATGAGAGGATCTGTTCACATTTTGAAATTCAAAGTCAAATTTCAGTTAAAAAGTCAGCAAAGCATAAACAAATAAATGCCTGAACCATCTTTTCAAAAGGGGGAGTTGTTGTAAAGATCATCACTGCCACTCTAGATTTTGTTCATTCTGAAATCACTACGGACTCAGAGGAATTAACAGGAAAGGAATCAGATGATCAGGCTTCAGAGACTCTCATCAGGACTAAGAAAAAAATAGAAATTTTCCACACGCTAGCCTATTCATTTATAAAGCAGCAGCAAATGACTAGCTGTAACTCATAGACATTCATATCACTTCCTGTTCACTTCTTCCAGCTGTCACCAATGGCCTTGTTAGCAAGGCTTTCTAACAAATTGTCACTTCAGTGTTTGTGACGCACATTGCTGAGTCTCACTGTCCGTTATGGGGACCCAGCAGCTGAGTGATGTCCTTCTCGTTTGCACAGCTCCAATGCGGGGCTGTCTGACAGAAGTTTCTTCCATCTGGGGTTATTTATTAACACTGTACTTTTAGACAGAGTAATCCATTTGCCCAGGAGGCTAGATAAGCATGAGACTTTGTTGGCATTCTAACAAAGTAAGCACAAAGGACAAAGAAAACATTTACCAGAGCTGGACAATTAAAATATACACTGTAACAAAAGCTGCTCAGTTTGACACAATTACAAAATCTTTTGTATTTACTCAGGATCTCACTTGCATTTAGCTGTGAAGAAACTGGATTCACAGTTCCTTACAAAAAAAATTTCACTCAATTTTAGAGACAGTTTTACGTCAGCAGCGACTGAGTTCTGCAATGGAACAGCTGAAAAGCAAAGGAAAAATGATGAAAAAAATGCCACAGGTTGTAATATCATGAGTGTTTTTAAAATTAACCTTTTTTCCTAAACAAGTGTCATTACTCACTTATGGAGCAGGTGGAACTTGAACTTGGGCCTCACTAGTCCAGGGCAGGGATACTACCGCTGCACTAGGACCCAATATCATGAGTGTTATGCTATATTCTAAACGATAAGCACATGACTATGTTGTGAGATTCACATACCATTGTCACAGATCAATGTGACACGCACACACTGGGCATTGGTACCTTCTGGCAATCACATGGTTCATCACAATCACTTATCTCATCTTCTCTCTCAGTTCTAGCCTTTTATTGCGTCAATATTTCAGTGTGAACTTTGGTTGAACTCATTAAACCATTAATAACCAGCCTGTCTGTAACCAAGGACAGAATTTGCAGAATAATTAGTCAGGTGACAGCAATAATGATACTGTTCCTCCCAAAGGTGATACTCAAGTTTCACAGACCACCCTATCTTGAATAAGATAGGAAGGAGTCACTATATAACTGACTAACGGTTTAGGAAGCTCTGGGACCCAGATTAGACAGGCAGGAATGTGATGAGAGCATCTTTTCCACAAGGATTAAATTGCAGGAGGCCTTTCTAAGAATTCTGAACAGTCAAAGTCACAAGCTGCGGCCATTTGCACTTGTAGATCAACAGGGCCTATCAATGAGTGTCATTGGGTTGCACAGCAGGAGGCTTTCAAGTACCATACCTCATGCGCACTGAATTAGCGGATCACAGCCAGGATTTGGGTGGAGTTGTCACAAATGTTATCACCACCCCCAAGTTTTTGAAATAAAAATGAATTAGATTTCGTGTTAGATTTTTGGATTCCAACAAGATGGGTGGCACGGTGGCTCAGTGGTTAGCACTGCTGCCTCACAGCACCAGGGACCCGGGTTCGATTCCATCCTTGGGTGACTGTCTGTCCGGAATTTGTACATTCTCCCCGTGTCTACATGGGTTTCCTCCAGGTGCTCCGGTTTCCTCTCACAGTCCAAAGATGTGCAGGCTAGGTGGATTGGCCATGCTAAATTGCCCATAGTGTTCAGGGATGTGTATATTAGGTGGGTTATAGGGGATGGGTCTGGGTGGGATGCTCTGAGGATCAGTGTGGACTTGTTGGGCCAAAGGGCCTGTTTCCACACTGTAGAGATTCTATGATGACCTATATGAGCACCGGCAAGGGGTGGGCATGAAGGTACACATGGCTGCCAGCACCAAACAGCCCTTGGGTCATCTTTCTAGATGCCAAATGGGGGTAAGGGCAGCATGAGTGCTCATTAACAGATAACCATAATAAAGGCCTATTGAGACCTATTGGCAAAGGCTGACTGGCATTTTCCAATCAGTATGTAAGTGTCCCTAAGCCAGCAGGGACCAGGCCAGCTTCCTGAAGGTATCCCGCTGATCGGGGAGGCCAGTACAGCAAGCAGGCTTTCAAGCTCTGAGATAACAAGGTGTAGATCTCAATGAACACAGCAGGCCAAGCAGCATCAGAGAAGCAGGAAAGCTGATGTTTCGGGCCTAGGGCCTGTGTTCATCCAGCTGTACACCTTGTTATCTCAGATTCTCCAGCATCTGCAGTTCCTACTATCTCTGAAACCCTTTCAAGCTCTCCTGTCTGGCTTCAGCTGCAGCCATAGGCTTGCCTGCAGAGAGGATAGCCATTCACAGTAGTGACCCGGCTGTGAAGTGATTTTTAATTTAAAGCTTAAGTTGAAGAGGGTGGCTCCATCTTTAGGTAACCCCCCACAACATCCCCGGGATCTGGAGCTGCTTCTTCAGAGTTGGAGAGTCTCTGATTAGCACTCCAGTTTCAAGAGCTCTCTGCCATCTTTAAATGGATGATGAGCCCTTCTCGTAGGGGAACATCTCTGTCAGGTAATCATATGCTCATGGTTTTCTATATGTTAGACTCACGGGTTCATATTGAGTCAGATATCTGGAAGTTTATTAAATATTAATAAATAACTACATACACTGTTATGAAATCTCAGACAATGTGGGTTATATGTGCTTACATAGATTGCTGTCGCATTATATATGTGGTTGGCTGGTCACCTCTTAACTGACTGAATTGAAGTAAGATGGAAACATTTTACAGCATGTCACATATCACAATATTATCGAGCCATCTTAGGGGTACTTTTCCTTTCTGAGATCGGTATAATAATACATCAGGTGACTGCTCCCTTGCAGTGCTGGGTTCTGATCCTCATTTAACCTTCTTGACCTTATTTCCAATTCTGGTTTCTATCAAGTGACCTCTACTGCTAAGTCTGTGGGTTGACACTGGGCAGTGGAATAACAGACTCAGCTTTGATTCTCCCCATATGGAGAATTGCAACACCGACTTTGCTGAGCTAACAAGAAGCTAACGGTCACTTGCGGATAATAATGGAAGGCTGTGTTCAGTAGCTCAAGTGAACCTGAATAGTATTCAGTCAGCAAAGAGAGAACTTGCATTTATGTAGTGTGGTTAGTATCCTGGAGATATTGCACAGCCAATAAATTACTCTTAAAGTGTTTTGTGGAAAAATGTGCCCACCAATTTGTGCACAACAAGGTGTCATAAACAGAAGTGTTTTAAATAATCAGTTAATCTGTTATCATTTTATTGAGAAATGAATGTCAGCAGGCATCAGGGAAAAAAAAACCTTCTTTGAAAAAAATTCCATGAAAGCTTTTATGTCTACCTGAAAGAAAACAAAAAGCTTGTTTAAACAATTCATCTGACAGATGGCGGCTCTGACAGTCTGACACTCTTTTAGTGTTGCACAGAAATGTTAGCCTAGATATTTACGCACAAATCTTGAAGTGAGGATTGATTTCCCAACCTTCTGAATTATATGATAGTGGAAAGCAGAAACTTGTTCTCCATCTGATGACACTTCTAGTTTGCAAATTAAATTGCAGCCTTGATATGAGTCTCAATCTACCAACTTCTAATATAAATACAGAAAAGACTAGCAAGAGAATGGAGCCTGGGCGTTTTGCAAGACTTGAAACAGAATTATGCAATATTCTAAAATGGGCCAAGGACATTTAGTCCTGAAAGGATTAAACTGCTTGATAGTTGGCTCAGTTAAACATTTCCATTTATATAACACAGTGCAATTTAAAGCCAAGCAAAATTTGCTACAGAAATATCATAAAAATGAATGTGGCTATTACTATAATTGGAGTAATTGATGCTAAAAGATCTCATGGGCACCCAACTGGCACCTCGACCCTGCTGTTTCTCACCCAAGCCACGAACTTGTGGCTCTGCTGGGTTGCATTCTGACTGAGATCTTTGTACATGCTCCAAAGCCAGAGTCCCCAGAAATTAACACAAGCTTGGAGTTTATTTGTGGAAGAGCTGGGGACTGGTACACCGACTCCAATCAGGATTACAGGCCCATTATCTGGGAAATCTTGCCAGTGCCCTAGCTGGAACCCTTGAAGAATTTTAAATGTGTTACCTTCTTTTTTTGCCACTCATAGCGAAGGGTGTTGATGGGCACACCTGCCATTTTTATGTAGGGTCTCCAATAATTTGCCCTGTCACCCCAATGAGGCTGTCCAAGGCAGCAATTTGTGATTAATTCAACTTGATGAACCTCCCCATCCTCTCAGATTCCCCAAGAGTCTCCTGGAATGGACCATGAGCATCCTGAGTAACATTAATAGTAACTTGGAATGAAAATGGAGCTTAGTCACTGTGGTTTCCAACTAGTATTTCTAACCCTTTACTCAGTGGTGAAGCTTCCTCCTCGGGATGGTGCGGTTAGTTGGAATCTTTACACAAGTTAGCTCGCGTCCCTCCACCTTTTGTTATGGCTGTCACTCTGCAGCAATCAACATTGCTCTAACATCAGGTTATCAATTAGCATCACATTCACAGAGATGAGCCCTGCACAATTCTATCTAAAATTTCATATTTATTATTATAAATATAAAGTTACAGTTTCAATTCAAATACCACTGAATAAATCACAGTTTTAAAGTTAATGGCCATCATTTACTTAAGATAATACTAAACTAGTGTTTCAGGTTGTTATGATCTCCATAAATGTTGTAAATGTTTCTTTAAAAATTCACATTTCTAGTTAATAGTTGAAAGAATGGCATAGCAAGCGTTCACATTTTAAGACTTTTACTGTAACAAATAACTAAAATAAACGCTAGTGACTAAAAGACAGAGATAGCAAGAACTGCAGATACTGGAGTCAGAGATAAGACAGTGTGGAGCTGGAGGAACACAGCAGGCCAGGCAGCATCAGGGGAGCAGGAAAATTGACGTTTTAGGTCAGGAACCTTCTTCAGAAACACAATTTTCTTTCTGTAGGCTACTCATAATTTAAACTTCAGAGAAAACATTCCTCTTTTATATTTATCACTCAACCCACTCTCCATGGAATTATTGCTGTTATAACAAAAAGTCAACACTTGCTTCCAATGGGTTTCCAGATTCCCGTTTCTCCGAATAATAACTTTGAGTAACGGTGTCCAGATGCATTCTTTTGTTTTCCAAGAGTTTCCAAAATCCACATCTAGCTTTGGTAGCTCACAAAGCCAAGCAAAATTTTTCTCAGGTGACCAAATAGAACCTTTGTGTATTTTGCCCATCTCTCTCTTCAGCTCCTCAGCAAAAAAAAACCTGGAGCTGACAAGTCTATTCCAGCTGTCCTGGCCGTTTGTTCAAGGAATGAAAATTTTGCATTTTGCTTAGCAAGTCCTTTGATTTAGCCAGGCTTGGTGTCAGATGGGATTTGGAATAGTTACATGACTTCATTTATTTTGACCTAAATTTAAAGACACAGTCCAGAATTGTAACAACGTGACTTCGAAGGAATCTTTCACGTTATATATTAACACTCCACTTAAACTCCTAATCTATATCTCTTCATTCCCCATTGTGAACTTAATGCAAAATTCTCATTCTTGTTATACTCCTAGCCCTTTTAGTGGAGGTATGACCAACCCAGCCTGTTCTGGAAGGCAAAGTACAGCCTATGTGTCGTGAAGATGATCTGCACTTAGCTGGATGTTAGACATTTTTCCAAGAGGGGGGAAAAGAGTGCATATCCTGCTACAAACGAGGAGCAGATGGTGGAGATGTTGAAACTGGCAATGTTCACGAGGGATGCTGAAGCTGCGCCAGTATTATTGGAAGCTTAGGCATTGGCAGAAGAAGGATCCACAGCAAGACTTGCAAGCTATTTCCTCCCAAGGGATGCTCAAAAAGGTTGCACTTACGACAGGGCTTGGCACTTCAAATGAGACTGTCCTCAAAAGCCAAAGCCACCAAGCCATCAGGAGGAAAGTTTCTATCAATGGCCTTCCCTTCTCACCAAACTTTAAGTCAATTGGGTCCTCCCACTGAGAGCCAGGCAGGAAGTGAAGTTCTTTAGGAAAAGGCTCTGTCTTAAGTAAAGCAATAGGAACCTGCCGTGCAGTGAGCACCAACTTTGTCAGGAAGAAGCATCATGCCAAATTGAGACAGGAGCAAAGGTGTCACTCATTTCTCAGCAATTTTCTGTGTGCATCTTGCTGAGGGTGTAAGCTGATTGATGTCCCTTCCCTCATGCAATCTCTCCTTCTCAGGGGTCAGACATCCCCTATCATGGATACATTAAACTTTCCTTATCTATCTTCAATTACACTTTTAATACTCTAAGCTTCCTGGTAATTTGTGACTCATTTTACACTGCAGTGGAAGTAAGAAAGCTTGTCTCATCTCAACTTGTCCTTGGCTACCCTGTTTTCCATCTCTCTTTCATTCCGTGAACCAGCACCAGTTTCCTGGGAGGGCTGCTGCCACAGGTTCAAGTTTGGAAAAGTGTGGTTATCACCTATCGGAGCCAAACAAGAGTAGTGTGGAGAATTACTCCAGTATGAAACATTGAACTAAAACGTTGTGGAGCTGGATGAACACAGCAGGCCAAGCAGCATCAGAGGAGCAGGAAAGCTGACATTTCGGGTCGAGACCCTTCTTCAGAAAATGAAAATTTTCTGAAGA
>JAHRHZ010000266.1:21751521-21796877 GCA_024137785.1 Ginglymostoma cirratum
TAGGCCCGAAACGTCAAGCTTTCCTGCTCCTATGATGCTGCTTGGCCTGCTGTGTTCATCCAGCTACACACCTTGTTATCTCGGATTCTCCAGCATCTGCAGTACCTATTATCTCTACCGAAAACCTATTGGTTGACATATGCATTGGAATTCCTACAGACCCACATACTGGGTCAGTCTTATTTGTAACTCCTTAATTGGGCCTTTGCAATCTGCTCACTTTGTAATACTGATGCAGAGATAGGGCATTTCAAAACTATCCAATGTGGTAACGGATGCCTTGATCAAAACATCACGAGTTGTATAATGCAAAAACTCTTTTGAAAGGAACCAGGTCTAACACTTTTGGAACTGAGTGGTGCCCAGCGCTTAGATCACTTTGGAAGGGGAAGGTGTCTTAAAAATGTTGTATGACAGTTTAAGCTGGCTGTCTTGTGCTGCTACTATACAGTAAACCCATGAGTGGTTTTCTCTACTGACAGGATGTTGCTGTAAGGCCAAAACGCTATTCTCTTACCACACAAGTGAGTATTGTGATATGAGTTTCAGTGCCGGAAAAACACCAGGCAGCATTGTCCCAACAACTGGTGGACTGTATCAAACAACATGTCCCATGAACCATTTGCAGTGGAAAGCATTTTGATTGTGCTCAGCCAGTCAGTGTTTGCAAGCCTCAGTAAAGTATATCGACCATTAGGTGTGATTCTGCTGTTGGAAATCATTCAGTAAGTAATTCAAACCGTGGTAAGAGTTACACCGGAAATCAATATGTGATCACCAGTCAGGTTCATGGCGTGATGCATTTGCACATGCTTGAAATGTGAATATATATATGTAACCTGTTTTATGTTGGCAAAAGAAATTTTGCACATATATTGCACCTTTTCATTAAAACACAGGGTAATCGACGCAGTCGATTGTTGATGCATCCACATGGCAACCTTTAGCCAAGCAGAATCTTTGTACCTGGTCTGAGTATTAAGGTTGGCAGATTCTTGTTGCATCCCCATGTCAATGATGACCCAATCAATGCCGAGCCTCTTGTCATGCTGTATAAAAAAAGTGTCCTTTTTTCCATGCCTGTTTCTTGAGTCTTAGCACTGTTAAATAAGAAACAGAAAAACTGCAATGTCTTGACTTCTGCTTTCACTGGAGTTTAGAAGAATGAGAGGGGCTTTCATCGAAATGTGTAAAATACTGACTAGGCCGGACAGATTAGATACAGGGATGATATTCCCTCTAACACTAGTTGGGTAGTCTAGAATAAGGTCTCAGGATACAGTGTATTCCATTTAGTGCTGGGATAAGAAAACATAACTTCACCCTAAGGTGATGAACCTGTGGAATTTTCTACCACACATGACCATGAATGCCAAGTCACTGAATTTATTTAAGAAAGAAAGAGATAGCACTTGAGTCAATAATAGCAGCAGGAGAAAGCAGGAGTATTTTGTTGAGATACAGGATCATACTGAATGGGGGAGCAGCTACAGGATATCACAGTTCTGAGGAAGGGTCATCAGACCTGAAACGTTAACTCTGTTTTTTCCTTCACAGATGCTGCCAGACCTTTTCCAGCAACTTTGTTTTTGCTACAGGCTACTCTTACTCCTATTTTCCATGTTTCTATGTTTCCAAGGTCCTTCCATTGAAGTTAGGGTCATTGATCGGGAGAACCGCTATGAAAATCCATCCCCACAGTGAACATGCGCAGATAGACAAGGTAGTGAAGAAGACGTTTGGTATGCTTGCTTTTATTGGTCAATTCATTGAGTGTAGGAGTTGGGAGGTCATATTACAGCTGTACAGGACAGTGGTTAGGCCACTTTTGGAATACTGTATTCCATTCTGGTCTCCCTGGTATAGGAAAGAGGTTATGAAACTTGAAAGGGTTCAGAAAAGATTTACAAGGATGTTGCCAGGTTGGAGGGTTTGAGTTATAGGGAGAGGCTGAATAGGCTGGGGCATTTTTCTCTGGAGTGTCAGAGGCTGAGGGGTGATCTTATAGAGGTTTAAAATATAATTAGGGACATGGATAGGGTGAATAGCCAAGGCCCTTTCCCCAGGATAGGTGGGTCCAAAACTAGAGGGCATAATTTAAGGTGAGAGGGGAAAGATTTAAAGGCACCTATGGCGCAACTTTTTCACACAACCGGAGGTGCATGTATGGAATGAGCTGCCAGTGGAGGTGGTGGAGGCTGGGACAATTACAACATTTAAAAGGCACCTGGGTGGGTACATGAATAGGAAGCATTTAGAAAGATGTGGGCCAAATGCTGGCAAATGTGACTAGATTAATTTAGAATATTTGGTCGGCATGGATGAATTGGACCAAAGGGCCTGTTTTTGTGCTATGCATCTCTATGACTCTGTGTCTCTATGCTGCAAGTAGGAGGGAAAATTGCAAAAGGCAGATGTATGCAGCTCACCCGACATGTCATTACACAGCAATCTGTCATGCAGTCGGGATTTTATGTCTGGAATGATGTGAGTGTGTCATGGCTTTCAATTGTAAGCTCCAACTATAAGGCATGACCTCAGGGTTTGATGATCAGCAATGAAAGAACTGCAAGGTTATATGAGGGCATAGCACAAACCACTAGCAAATGTGTAAAAGGTTGCTTGGCAACATCCTGTGGTATGAATATATATGGGCTCTTGTAAATTGTAAATGTTGCTGTTAGATAAACTCATCTTGGCAGCTTAAGGGCTCCATCTTCTTCAATGTTCAATTTTAGTACTTACAGATCACCACACATAATAGGGTCTGTTATCTCTTGCTATGCTTTATACTGTGTCCAACACTTGCAAGATCTGTTGTCCTGTAGACAGCTTAACCTGAAGGGAATGAAGGCTTATTGGAAGTGTGCTGGAATATAGATTTGGGGTTAAAATCAGATCAATCATGATTTTATTGAACGGCAGAGCAGACTCCAAGGAAGTGTTTGTATGTTCATAACAGCCCTCCTTGTAGCAACGTTTCCTCTTGAGTAAAGTTCACACAAGCTGTTTGCGAGCTGTACCACTCCGACATTCATGCATCAAGTTTACCCCCTGTAACCAACACTTAGCATGCAGCAGACACGTGTTGCATCAGGGTAATGAAAACAACAATGTGTTTAAAATTTAGTAGCACAACTGATTTTCAACAATTGTTGAAAGTGGAATATAAACAGTATTCCAATTAACGTCGATGCATGTTTCAATTATATGACTTCATCTTTAGAAATCTATCAACTTGAGTCATGGCAGTAAAAGCAAAATGCTATGGGTGTTTGAAAAAAAGGCAATCAAAAATACTGGAAATATTCAGCAGATCGAGCAGAATTTGTGTATACAGACAGCAAGATAGAACTAAATTTCAAGATGATGAATTTGCATTATATCTCTGATAGAAGGTTAGGAGCAGCCAAAGACCATTCCCATAGAAGAGATCTAACCATCACCCCTTGACATTCAATGGTATAACCATCACCGAATCCCTCACTATCAACATCTTCGGAGTTCTGGGAGGCGATGGCTGAGTGATACTATCTCTAGACTGTTAATCCAGAGGCCCAAGTAATGTTCTGGGGCCATAGGTCTGAATCCTGCTATGGAAGTTGGTGAAATTTGAATCCAAGAAGAAAAACAATCTGCGTTTAAGAGTCTAGTGATGGCCATGAATCTATTGCTAATTGGTGGAAAAACCTATTTGGTTCACTAATGTCCTTTAGAGAAGGAAGGTGTGCTTACCAGAGCAGGTCAGAGGCCAAGAATATTGCATTGAGCAACTCACCCTCCTAATTTCCCAAAATCTGTCCACTATCAACAAGTCACAAGTCAAGAGTGTGATGGAATGCTCCCCCACTTGCCTAGATGAGTGCAGGGCCAACAATAATCAAGAAGCTTGATACCACTCAGGCCAAATCAGCCCATTTGATTGGAAACATATTCACATTCACTCCCTCAACCATAATCTGGTACAAATTGCATCAGTCACAGCTTTGATGTATTTGTGAGCTGAGGATTGAAAGATCCCACACAGATCCTTAGTGAGTACTTGGAAGGAACCAGTGCATAAAAATTTAGTGTAGCTGAATTATTGAATAAAAAATTTGTGCAGTCACTGGAAGTGTTTCTTGTACGGGCACCCAAGTCCCAAGGATAGCCCTCCTGATGCCGAGAATCGTTGAAACCTCTCTCAGGTGGCAAACCTCCTGGATCTGCTAGGGAACAGAAGCTCCCACTGCTCCCTCATCCCTTCTACCAGCCACCACAGACAAATTGGAGCTATTTCACAATATGTTTCCACCAATGGGCAAGATTCCCAGTGGCAGAGTCCAAGGCAGATAGACAGTGTACAACACAGACCAGGAGGATAATCTGTGTACAACCTGGGGCCAGGAGGATAGTCTGTGCAAACCTGGGTACAGGAGGATAGTCTATGTACAACCTGGGGACAGGAGGATAGTCTGTGTACAACTTGGACACAGGAGGATAGTCTGTGTACAACTTGGACACAGGAAGATAGTCTGTGTACAACATGGGGACAAGAGAATAGTCTGTATACAACCTGGGGCCAGGAGGATAGACTGTGTACAACATGGGGACGGGAGGATAGTCTGTGTATAACCTGGGGCCAGGAGGATAGATTGCGTACAACATGAGGACTGTTCACTTGCTATCTCTGTATTACCCCTCAGCAGAGCTGGCCTCTCTCAGAAGGCTCCCGACATGCCAATTCTCTGATTAGACCATCAGCAGTAGGAGCGGTCAGTCATCCTTAAACACACACAGGGAGCAATTCCTGATCTGGCTTTGGGATACTAAAGCCCACACTTAAAATCAGCCCTACACCTTCCAGCAATTTGGCTTTCCTTTATGGCCACTCACATGCTTTTATTTAATTAGCTAGTAATTTCACAAAGGGTTAAACCAATGCACATATTTCATTTGCAAACACAATCACTTTCCAACAGAGGAAATTGCTAGAACTACCGTTTAAATGATGTGGTAATATTAACGTTTGATGGAATGATGAAGTCAAAAATGGTTTTGCAACCCAACTGCTTTTTAACCACCACAGTTGTTCTAGTTAAAGTCACAAACTCATTTTTTTTCAGTGTGGTTGCCTGGGAAACAAGAATTTTCTTCCATCGAGATTGGAATCACATACTTAAGATCAGCCATGTAAAGAAATTGGAAAAAAATACCAGGCGTGTTTTATACAAATATTAATGTGCTAATCAAGTCACCAAAAAATGGCCAACTTGGTACATTTGGGATTTTGCAGAAATGCCCTGTACTGTGCCTCAGCTGTTTATCTCCCTGCTCCTCCTTAATTGTCTAAACTAGTTGTGCCTGTTTCTGCTGCTATGTGTCACAGATTTGATTTGCTTTCGCATTTTGTGAATAAATTGTTAACAATCATTGCACTTTATGTCTGGAGCCTGTGAGAAATTTGGATACCATCCCAGTCCCATGCACAGAGGACTCACACTAGACAGCAGGATTACTCTTATTTCTGCATGACAATACTAATCACTGAAAAATAACTGTGCAAAGTGATCTTGGAATAATCTAAAAGGCCATGAAAAAGAATGCCAGTGGTTTCGGTTTATTTTAAGGGAGCAAATATTGTTGCTAAAATTCAATTGCAATTCACCTAGTTTTGGAGCATGAAATCAGGACTGCCACCATCACCAGGAGATTCTAGGCCTGTATTTTTGTGGAGAAAGTAGAACGCGATTCCAGGATTCCCATTTCCATTGTCAGCATGCTCATTTTTCTGAAGAAGGGTCTAGGCCCGAAATGTCAGCCTTCCTGCTCCTCTGATGCTGCTTGGCCTGCTGTGTTCATCCAGCTCTACACCTTGTTATCTCAGATTCTCCAACATCTGCAGTTCTTACTATCTCTGCTCATTTTTTGTTGGTTTTGTGGGATAAAGCATTGAGCCCACACATTGTACTCCTGACCTGGCTGCTGCATCATAGGGATAGGCATCTTCGAGCTGCCCCAAATTTTCGTGGAGCTGTGACAGTTTCTCCTTGAAACTTCTCTTCATCTTAGGGAAGTGGTGAACCATTGCCTATATTAGGCAATATTTTGAATGTTAAATTCAAAAAGTCAGATCCATGCACCCCATGTCCATTCCATTCCCCCATTCCCCCTCTCTTCCAACTGTGTCTCCCTTCCTCTATGGTCACTTATAACCTCCACGCCAACTCATGTTCCCATTTACTGTATATGGCTCCTTATAGCCCCTCATAACATTTGTGCCAATGCATAATGGGGATAGCCATAAGAACTCTTTAAATTCAACTAAATGGTGTCATTATGCAAATTTGGCTGAGAGCCCATATTCATAAAAGGATTACCTTTGTTCTATTTAACAGCTGGAGCAAACTGCTGACTTTGCTTCGTTGACATGTCCTAAATGGCTATAATAAGTTGCTCTTTCTGTGCTCTTTCTTTCTCTTGTTTTTTTTTCAATGTTTCAAAGTTTATTTGTGCAAAATTGAGAGGTATAATGTGTTTGAAGCCAGATATTGATACTCTAATGGTCAGGCTGAATGACATTTTTAAAGGGTGTTAGAAATAGCACTTTTCTTTCCAAAAGAAAATTTGTAAATGCGTGTTTTTAATTCTCTTAGCAGTTCCATACATGCCATTGTTACTTTATAGCACATTGGTTCTGTACAAAGTGTATAATGGATGAAGAGGATGGAAGAGACATGAATTGCTACGAATTAGCATGGCTACTATGAGTGGCTAAGACCATAAGACTTAGGGACAGAAATAGGCTATTCAACTGACTGAGTCTTCCCTGCTATTCAATGCGATCATGGCTGATCTGATAATCCTCAATTTCACTTTCCTGCCTTTTCCCCCATAACACGTTATTTGATTCACTTACTGATCAAAAATCAGTCTATCTCAGCCTTGAATATAGTTAATGACCCAGTCTCAACAGCCCTGTATGGCAAAGAATTCCACAGATACACAAAAACCCAAAGAGAAGAAATTCCTTGTCATTTCTGTCTTAACTGTGCAACTTCATTGTCTGAGTTAATGCCCTCTGAACCTAGACTTTCCCATGAGGAGAAACAACCTCTCTATGTTTACCTTGTTAAGACTCCTAAGAATCTTATATGTTTCAATAAGGTCGCCTCTCATTCTCCTATACTCCAACAAGTACAGACTCAATCTACTCAACCGCTCCTCATAAGAGTCCTTCCATACCTAATATCAGCCTAGTGAATCTTTATTTGAGCTGTCTCCAACGTCAGTATATTCTTCCTTAGATTTGGAGCTCAAAACTGCTCACAGCTGTGGTCTGAGCAGTGCTTCGCATAATTTTTGCAAAACCTCTCTACTTTTAAAATCCCTATTCCCAATTCCTCTGCCTCCGCTGCATCTGTTCCCAAGATGAAGCGTTTCACTCCGGGGCATTCCAGATGTCTTCGTTTTTCAAGGACTGCAATTTCCCCCTCACAGTGGTTGAAAACACCCTCAACTGCATCTCTTGCGTTTCCTGCACCTCAGCCCTCACACACCCTCCCAGCAATAAAAACAAAGACAGAATTCCCCTTGTCCTTACGTATCACCCCGTATTCAACGCATCATTCTCCGTCACTTCCGCCACCTGCAATCTGACCCCACTACCAAGGATATACTTCCCTCCCCACCACTATTAGCCTTCCAGAGGGACCGATCTCTCCGCAACTCCCTCGTCTGCTCCGCACTCCCCACCAGCCCCACCACACCTGGCACTTTTCCCTGCAAACGCAGGAAGTGCTACACCTGCCCCTACATCTCCCCCCTCACCCCCATCCCAGGCTCCAAGAAAACCTTCCACATTAAACAGATGTTCATCTGCACATCCGCTAATGTTGTCTATTGTGTCCGCTGTTCCCGCTGTGGCCTCCTCTACATCGGGGAGACCAAGCGGAGACTCGGAGACTGCTTTGTGGAACACCTACGCTCAGTTCGCGACAAATGACAACACCTCCCAGTCGCGAACCACTTCAACACCCCCTCCCACTCCCTGGAAGACATGTCCATCCTGGGCCTCTCCAGCGTCGCAACGATGCCACCCGAAAACTGGAGGAGCAGCACCTCATATTCCACCTTGGAACCCTACAACCCAATAGTCTCAATGTGGACTTTACAAGCTTCAAAATCTCCCCACCTGTGACCTCATCCCAAGACCAGCCCCCCTCTCGTCCCCACCTCCTTCACCTGTTCGTCTTCTCTCCCACCTTCCACTCCCTCCCACCTCAGTGACCAACCCCCATCCCAACTCCCTACCTACACTCACCTTTACTAGCTTCATCCCTGCCTCCTTGACCTGTCTGTCTTCTCTCCACCTTTCTGCTCCACTATCCCCCTTCTATCTCTGCCTCTCCCCTCTCTATTTATTTCACAGACCCTTCCTCTCCCCTCCTCCATTCCTGAAGAAGAGTCCAGATCCGAAACGTCAGCTTTCCTGCTCCTCTGATGCTGCCTGGCCTGCTGCGTTCATCCAGCATCACACCTTGCTATTCCAGACTCCAGCATCGGTGGTTCCTACTATCTCTCCCTACTTTTATGTTGCATTTCCTTTGAAATGAAGGTCAACATTCCATTTGCCTTCCTTGCTATCCACAGAACTTGGACGATAGCCTTTTGTGATTCATGGACAAGGATTCTTTATTCCCCTTGTTCCGTAGCTGTATTTTTATATAAAATATTCAACTCTTCTATTCTTCCTCACATTTCCACTCATTCTATTTCATCTGACAACTTTTTGCTCACTCATTTAAACTGTCTATATCCTTCTGCAAATTGTATGTCATCTTAACCCCTTGCCTTCCCAGCTACTTCTGTGTTATCCACAAATTTGGTGATCGTACATTCACTTTCCTCACCCAAGTCATTAATGTATATTGTAAAGAATTGTGACTCCAGCACCGATCTCTGTGGCACTGCACTGGTTACAGCTTGCCATCCTGAAAATTTGCCACTTATTCCAACTCTCTGTCTTCTATTAATTAGCCAACCTTCTATCCACACTAATATACTACCTCTGAAACAGGCGCTCCTGTCTTAGTAAATAGCTTCATGTATGGTACTTTCTCAAACACCTTTAGAAAGTCCAAATACACTACATCCACAGTTTCCCCAGACTCTGCTTGATTACATTATATATTTCTAAATGCTCTGCTGTCGCTTCTTTTATAATAGATTCCAACATTTTTCCAATAACAGATGTTTAGCTAACTAGCTTACAGTTACCTTTTTCTGTCTCCTTCCCTTTTTAAATAAATGTGTTTCATTGCCAGTTTTCCAATCCTCTTGGATTTTTCCGGAATATAAGAATTCTTCAAGGATTACTGCCAGTTCATTCACTGTGGTAGAGGGTTGACATGAAGTTCATGGAGCTGGCAGGGGAGTGAGTGAGAGGTTAAGGGAAAAAGAATGAGTGGTGGATGTTACAGGCTCTGAAAACATTTATTTCAAGGCCTGCTCTGTCGAAGACACTGGTGAGCTGCATTCTTCATCTACTGCAGTAAGGTGCAACTTCAGTGCTCTGAGAGTGGAGATCCAGGATCTCAACCCAGTGACAATGATACTTGGGAGCTCTTGGCTGGGAGCTTGCAGCACAACATACACATGATGTGGTTCCCATGTAACAGCTGCCTTGCCCTTCTAGGTGGCTGAGATCATGAGTTTAGAAGGTGCTGTTGAAGGAGCTGTGGTGAGGTGAATCAATGCATCTTGCAGATGGCACACACCACTGCCACTATTGAAGAAACAGTGTTGGAAGGAGTCAATATTAAAGGTGTTGATACAGTGCCAATCAAGGCAGTTGCTTTGTCTTGGATTGTGTCAAGCCTTTTGAGTGTTGTTAGAGCTGCACTCATTCAGACAAGTGGGGAGTATTCTATCATACTACTGGCTGGTGTGTAGGTGGTCAGGAGGGAGTCAGGAGGTAATATATTTGCCACAGAATTCCTAGCCCTTGACCTGCTCTCATAGCCATGGCATTTATATGCTAATCCAGTGTAATTTCTTGTCAATGGTAACACCCATGTTGGTAGTTGGAAAGTCAATGATAGTAAAGTTATTGAATGTCATGGGGGGACGGTTAGATTTTCTCTTGTTGCAGATGGTCACTGCTTGTCACTTACATGGTGTGAATGTTGCCACTTTTCAGTCCATATCCGGACATTGTTCCAGTCTTGCTGCCTTTGGGCATGGATTGCTCCAGTATCTGAGAAAGTTTGAATTATGCTGAACGTAACAAACATTTGCACTTCAGACATTATAATGGAGGGAAAGTCATTGATAAAGCAGCTGCAGATGGTTGGGCCTAAACAATACCTTGAGGAATTCTTGTAATTATATCCTGGAGTGAGATGATTGATTCTAAATAACTATAACCATCTTCCTCTGTGCTAGATATGACTCCAGTCAGAGGAGAGTCTTCCTACACTTCCCATTGACTTTTGCTAGTGTTCCTTGGTTCCATGTTTGGTCAAGTGCTGCCATGATGTCAAACACATGCATTCTCCTGTCACCTATGATGGGAATTGGCTGGGTTGGTTCAACCATATATGAGAAATAACTGGGCAAACTTTCATGTTGCTAGGTGAATGTCAGTGTCATAGCAATGCTTGAACAGCTTAACTAGGGGTGTGACAAGTTCTGGAGCATTCATCTTCAGTATTATTGCTGGAAAATTGACAGGGTGCAAAGACTTTTCAGTATCCAGTGCCTCGAGCCACTTCTTGATATCACTTGTGCTGTTTAGCACACAAGTAGTCCAGGTATCTTGTAGCTTGTCCAGATTGATGCATCATTTTTAGACATGCCTGCTGCTGGTCCTTGTCCGTCCTGCATTCTTCATTAAACCGGGGTTGATCCCTGGACTGATAAGGGTAGAATTGGGGATATGCTGAGCCATGGAGTTACTGATTGTCTCTGAATACAATTCTGCCGCTAATAGTCGACAGACCTTCATCAAGGATAAGTCTTGAGTTCAACTCAATGTTCAGCACCATTCACAACTCCTCAGATGTTAAAGTAGTCCATATCCAAACGCAAAACTCAGAAAATATCCAGGTTTGGGCTGACAAGTGGCATACGCTGTTTGTGTTACACCAATGCCAGGTGATGAGAATCTCCAATAAGAGAGAGTCAAACCATAACCCCTTGACATTCAATGGTATGATCACTGTTGAATTCTCCACTATCAACATCCCAGAGGTTACCATTAAGCAGAAACTGAACTGGACTAGCAGTTCAGAAGAACCCTACATGGAATGCCTCACCTCCTGACCCCCCAGAGTCTGCCCACTAGCTACAAGGTACTACTCAGGAGTGTGATGGAATACTCGCCACTTGCCTAGATGGGTGCAGCTCCAACAACGTTCAAGAAACACAACATAATCCAGGACAAAGTAGCCCACTTAATTGGCACCACATGGACAAACATTCACTCCCTGTACGAGCGTAACACAGTGTGTGCCATCCACAAGATGCGCTGCAGAAATTCTCCAAGGCTTCTTAGACTGCACCTTCCAACTTATGACCACTACTTCTAGAAGGATAAAGGCAGTAGAGAAATGGGAACACCATCATCTGCAAATTCGTCTCCAAGCCGCAGACCATCCTGACTTGAAAATATATCACTGTTCCTTTACGTCACTGGATCAAATCCTGGAACTCCTTCCATAAGGGCATTGGGGTCTACCTACAGCAAGTGGACTGCAATGGTTCAAGACAGCAGCTCATCATCAACTTTCCAAATGCTGACCCAGCCAGCGACACCCGCCCAAATGCTGACCCAGCCAGCGACACCCACACCCCATGAATGAATTTAAAAGGAAATCTGGTGTTGCTCCTGTTATGCCCTCCTGAGCTCTTCATTAAACCAGCATTGATTAGCTCATGATTGTTGAAGGTGGTAGTGTGGGGATATGAGGTTACAGATTGTGATCAAATGCAGTTCTGCTGCTCCTGATGGTATACAGTACCTCATAGGACTGATTTGCTAGATCTGATCAAAATATACGCCATTTGATATTTAGTTTGTTGTTGTGCCTTATAACATGATGGGCAATATATTCAACGTGAAGGCAGGCCTTTATCCCCACAAACACTACGCAATACTCACTCTCAGCAATGCCATCATACATCAGTGATAGCTAGTCGGTAAGGACAAGTTTAAATACATGGTCAAGACGAAGGATCTAGCCCCTCTCACGGGTCTTCTTTCATGAGGGATTTTTTGCTGTCTCCCTCTACATTGGCAAGGCATGTTGTTAGTGACGATTGAGCGTGAATCCCTCTCAGTATTCAGTGATTTGGTTGAGGGAATTAAACGTAATATTTCCACATTTGCTGGTGACCCAAAAACCAGGAGGAATTGTGAATGGTGAAGAGGAAGTAAAAAGGCTTCAATACAAGTAGAGTGACTGGGCAAATACATGGCAAATGCAGTATCACGCGTAAAATATTGAAGTTATCCACTGTAGTAAGTTAAAGAAAGATTGTCCTGGATTTACTGATGGCCAGTTGTTAATCGGGTACAGATGGGAATTGCACATGGAGACCCTATGAAACCCACATTGTGGCACACTCTGAAGGAACTGTCCAGGCTATCCACTGGGCAATTCCCCTACAACTGGAACATTTCAAAAGCATCAATTTAAATCAAAGAATTTGCAGAATTTTAATGAAATTAAGTAAAATAGTTACTCAGGACAAGCTGGACTATTAAATATTTAGTTTGACTCCTGAATAGCCACTAAACTGACACCGGACCTACCTCACATACATTGAGTGACACCTCCTCCAGACCCTTTCCACCACCAAGACTCTGATGCTCCACTTCCCCCCTGACATGACCCCCTTCATGCGCTTCATCCACCAACATCACTTCCTCCACCAATGAACCCAAGCTGACTCCCACTTCTCCCACCACAGGATCCAAGCTGAGCCCTTGCCATCAGACCAAACCCAACTCCCACCTCACCTTGCCCCTTCTGTCCTGCTGAACCAGACCTTAGCCAGTTGCCCATTGGACCCAACCTGATATCCTCTCTCCCCACTGCTGGACTTCATCCGTCTATACCTCCTTCCCAGATCCCTCTGCCCTATCCAGCTGGTACCTTACCTAATGGTCACCCTACCCCAAACCCACTCAGTTTGCTCCCCAGCTGGCACCTTTCTTATCCAGCACCTGACTCCTTCCACCAAATCAGCCCCTACCCTCCCAGCACCATATAATCACAATTACATTATGTTATTATAGTTTGACAGCAATAGTGTCAGGGCTTTAAATGTCAGACTATGGAAGCAGACCACTGTGAAAAGGCAGCCTGGTTTGTCTTCCTCTAACAGTTCAACATGACGAAAGAACTGTCAGAATGAAATTACGGCTCTGCACTTTTGAAGGAACCCTGTTTGGAATCATCTGTCAGAAATGTGGAGCTCTCTTCTTTCTCTGCATGAGATTGCTTGTCGTCATAAAATCCTACCCAGCACTTCTTAAATGGTAAAACCAGAAGAACTGCAGATGTTGGAAATCAGGAATTGCTGGAAAAATTCAGTAGGTCTGGCAGTATCTGTGGAGAGAAATCAGAGTTAATGTTTTGGGTCGAGTGACCCTTCTTCAGAACTGAAGAAGAACTGAACTCTGATCCTGCTAAGTTTTTCCAGCATTTTCTGTTTTCGTTTTTATTTCTAAAATGGCGTTGGATTGGCAAGTGTTGAAGCCCAAAGGAAACTGGGTGCCCTTGTACATATTCATTGAAAGCCAGCATGTATAGATAGCAAGCAGTTAGGAAAGCAATTGCTATGTTAGCTTCCATTGCAAGGCGATTAAGTATAGAGCAATGATTTCTTGCTGTAGCTGTACAGGGCTTTGCTGAGACCACACCTGCAGTATTGTGTGCAGTTTTGGTCTTCTTACCTAAGATTAGATATACTTGCTTTAAGCCTGTTCAGCTAAACTTCACTAGGCTGATAGCTCGAAAAACTGAAAGAACTGCAGATGCTGTAAATCAGGAACAAAAACAAAATTGCTGGAAAAGCTCAGCAGATCTGGCAGCATCTGTGAAGGAGAAAAGAGTTAACGTTTCTCAGAACCCTAGGAATGTTGGTTTGTTGTGTAGGGACAGAAGAGCAGCCTGTATTTTATGGAACTCAGAAGAGTGAATAAGATCTCACTGAAATATCGAAAATTCTCACAGAGCTGGACAGAATGGATGCAGGGGTGATGTTTTCTCTGGCTGTGGGATCCCAGCCTGTGAATTATTTAGGCATTGGCCAATTAGTTGGGAAAGCATGTTGATATTGGCAGAAGTGATATTCTTAACACTGGGGTGAGGAGGGGGGGAGGTAAAAAAACAAGTTTTGGACAGTGACATGAGAATCTCAGTCGTGAGCAATTTGTGACCTATTTGCATACGCTTGCATGGATTAGCATGTTATCATTACCTAATCTCACCTCTTTTATATGCAGTTGCCTATTCGCTCAACCACTGGGTAGAAACTGGATAGCAACAAATTCCAGACATGAAAGGCAGAGCAATTACCTAGCAACTCCAGCTCACCACTTTCTGCTCCTGCCCTCCATTTTGGACACCAGTGCCCAATATTCAGGGCACACTCCACGGGTAATGACCATTGCACTGCTTGGCCTTATATGTAGGTATCAGACATGTATCACTTCATGCACCCTAATGAAACATCCTCAACCCACTTATACTTCAGTGTTGTACTTTGGAGTGTGTCATCGTAATTCTGGTGGCAGGACCCTTTATATGTAGAGGCAGGTACGTAACTCATGGATTGAAGCTGGATATATGTGAAGGGCTCCTCATTTGCTCTGTAGTGTGCACTCATTTTGTGACTAGCTTGATACTTAAGAGTATCTTTGCCTCAGGATACAAGGTGGGGAGATGAACTATTAAATAAATAGGTTTGGTGGGGACAGCAGATTGCTGGAGTTAAGGTGGTCACCTAGAGTGAGAGACTGAATCTGTGATTCACTCCATGAAGCTTGATTACTGTTTTCTTCCATCGTCATCCAAACAGCAAGTGTACAAAGGAGATGAAAACAACTGCCACACGCCCAGAGTGGGCAAAACAATTGTTTCATTCTCTGAGACAGGCGGGTCTACTTTTGAGAGATGTGAGGTGCTACAAGGTGCAATTACATTACACAGACACCCATACAGTCCAAATGAGAGATACCTATTGATCTATTGTGTTGATTAGAAGTCCTGGCACCAAGATTCACCCTAATTGCCAAAATAGCTATAACAATTCAAAGTCCCATAGCCTGAACAAGGGGCAGGAAGTGTTCAATTTACCTAATGGTCCATAAAGCACCCACACCATTATCCTATATACATCACTGCCTTTCTTGGACACTATGAGGCTTGAGTGTGGGAGTGGGGTTGGTCCTGATTATTGCTGCCTCACCTACAATTGCCTACTGTATGTCCACCAATAGGCTTGATCAACAGACATCTGAAACAGGGCAACAATGAGAAATGTCAATGTAGAGATATCTCACTGTCCCCTTTTTTGGGGACATCCAAGACCCAATATTTGGAGGAAGATTACGGAGAATCTGCTTTGGTGGTGATATTGCTTATTGGAACGATCTCCAATGGATTGAGGCACAGAAGCTTTGACTGTCACTCTGCCTCCTGCCCTAAGGGCTGCTACAAGAAAAGATGAGGAACAGATATGTCCACAAGCCCAGGATCAGCATCAAACTCCAGCAAATGTGGAGTTGGCCCTACTGTTGCTATTAGTGCCCTCATGATCTGACAAAGATGCAGGAGAACCACTGTCAGCTTCCATGGAATAATGTATGGATGAGAGTGAGGCAGTGGTGCTATACTCTGTCTAGAGGTTGAGATTTAAGCTTCATGCCATGGCGCCCAGCACTTCAGCAATGAAACACCTCCTCCCACTGAGGCTAATAGGAGACATATCATGACCTGTTGATATTAGGTTTCTACACAAGGTAACATTGAGTGATTTGTACCAGATCGTCCACTCAGATTCCTTGGAATCTGTACTCTGGAAGATGCGTTAAGGCTATGGGATAGACGAGAGCTGCAGCAAAGCTATGATGAGGTCATTCTTCAGATAGAATAGAGCCTTGAGCATGTTATAGAACAGCAATTTGGCCAAAGCAACACGGGAAGGACATCCTTGTGAAAGTTGCTCAGTTGACGTGTATTGAGGGAAGTCATCTTTCACTAACTGCAAACATTTGATGTGGCTGAGGCCAGCATTACTGCAGGTTCAGTTTGATTTTTCCATGCAATTCTTGCTGTTTAGTAAAAACCAAGGTTACAAATAGATGGAAGTGTAAACAAAATCTCTTTCTCCCTCATTCAACCCTGATAAAGTTTTATACTAGAACGACCGGATAGCTATTTTTCACACAGAATCACAGAATGTTACTGTGTAGAAGGAGGTCAAAATCTGTGCAGGCTCTTCAAATGAGCATTATTACCTACAGGCAATCTCCTGCTTTTTCTGCATACTTTTTTACATACTTTTTATTCATATAATCATCCAAAGCTCTCTTGAATGCCTCCATTGAACGTGCCTCCATCATAATTCCAGGCAGTGCATTCTAAACCCTAACTACTCACTGTGTGAAAAAGTTCTTTCTCACTTTGCTCTCGCTTCTTTTGCAAACCACTTTAAATCTGCATCCTCTGCTTCTTGATCCTTTTACAAGTGGGAAACGTTTGTTCCTATTTACTCTATCTAGCCCCATCATGATTTCAAAAACTTCTATCAAATTTCCTCCCAGCCTTCATTTCTCCAAGGACAGCAGTCCCAAGTTGTTCAATCTATCTTCATAACTGAAGTTCCACATGCCTGGAACCATTCTTGTAAATCATTTCTGCACCCTTTCCAATGTGTTCACATCCTTCCTATAGTGTAGTGCTCAGAACTGTACACAATACTCCAGCTGAGATCTAAAAAGTGTCTTACACAAATTGAACATTACCTCCTTGTCTTGTACTCTATCCTCTATGAATAAAGCTGAGAACACTTTTTATTAACTGCTCTCTCCACTTGGCCTGCCACTTTCAATGACATGGGCACATTTACACCCAAATCCCTCTGCTTCTGCACCCTCTTCATAATGAACCCCCTATTTGATATTATCTGTCAATGTTATTCTGACCAAAGTGAATCACCTCACACTTCTCTGCACTGAACCCTATCCTTACATACCCGCCCACTCCAACTACTTGTCAATGTCCTCTCAGATTTCTACACTATTCTCATCACAGCTTACAATTCTTCCATGTTTTCATGTCCTGCCTACTAGACAGCTGTGAAGCTCCTTGTAAACCATGCCAGACTCTTCCTGGGGACAACACAAGGCAATATTTGTGCAGTCATGGAAACCTTGCACCTCGATAAACCCAGTGACACAATTTCCACAGCTCTCCGTGGATCAGGATTTGTATTGTGATGGCGATGTGTCTTATTGCAAGGAGGGCATCCTTTGTTTGTCTAATGAATGTTTGGGTAGCAAACTAGAGCTTAGCATTTCTGTGGAAGATTGATTAAAAGTTGGTACTTTTGCTCCAGTTTGCTTTCTGTGCCTCAAACAGCAAAGTAAGAAAAGGAAAACAGCATTTTCAGGGCAGCCAGCAGCTCTTTAATAACTGCTAGAATTCAATATATTGGCAACCAAAACTCTGATTTTCCCAGGTTATCATTTTCTGAGCCTGAGAGAAACATTAAATTACTTAAATGGGCTCACATTGCATTTTCAATGAAAAGACAGAGCTCAGCAGGGTATAGCCCTTGGAACAGAGACCTGGAAGAAGCGAATCAGAGGACCATGAAGTGACAGCCGTGTTTGGACATTCTGAACTTCATTCCATGCTGCCCTAGCATTAACATTATCTTGAAATCAAGCAATTACAGAAGATTTCACAATCCTACAGAGCCAAAAATACTGCATGGAAACCATTACAGTACTGAGAATAGTCCTACTGTCCAATCAGGGAATCACATCCAGGATAGAAACATCAGCAACTACTTCCTAAGAGGCTAGGGAGGCCAGAGTCACTGTCTACCTGCTTTATACAGTGAAATAATGCAGGTCAAAGATTACATTCTGATTTTCCCTGTCAGAGATGCACTGTGCCTGTGAGAGACAAACATTCTTTCTTTTGCTCCTTATGGCCACTGTTTTTACTGCCCAGGTTGACACTAGACTTAGGTCTTCATCTCAGACAGCCTAGGATGTGAAATGTCTCCTCTTCTCAGGTTTTAAGGCCATCTGCATGAAGGCCTTGTGTGATTGTGTTTCGAGAATGATTGAGATCAGTGAGTGGCAAAAATAGCTTCTTTATTGAGCATCAGCAGCGGCACAGTTTGAGGCAGCAATAGAATCCGAAGTACAGTTTTACAGCAGCCTCTTTTATACACAGCCTTTACATACATTAAAATTTTAGCACTATGGTATCACTTAGTTGTATCTATTGTACTCAATTTTGTGTGACATCTGTCCTGGGGAAGTAGGAGATAGTTCAAGCACTTGCTAAACGCTGGCTGTTACTCTTGATGGGATTGGAACATCTGTCCGTTCTGGGCTTGCATAATTAAGAGGTCCTGGTCCTCTTGTCTTTAAAGTCAGTAATGTTAGTAAAAATACTACACCTATATGATCTAAATAAGTGAGAAACTATGCATGTACTAAATAAAAGTATAGATGATATTAAACTGATCTCCCGCAGTTGGGTCATGATATTTTAACTACTATTGCCAGTTTTTGACAGCTCCTACACATTCATTCATGCATTTTCATGGAAACGCTGTTTTGATAGTAAGTTTCTTAAAGGAGTTAGCAGCCCTATTTAATATGTATCTAAAAAGTATAAATCCACATGTTAGTACAAGATGGTAGTCCTAAATAAAAGTTAGAAATAGGTAGTACAGTGTTAGGTAGTGTGTAAGGAAATTTCTAAGTGAGAAAAAGCAGCAGACAGTAGGCACATGCTGGTGGAGGAAACTGTTTGATGGTCTGTAGCCTATTCAGATCCAGAAAGATGGTTACAAAGGGCTAAATAATATTGTAACCTTTCCATAGTTTTGAGTGGGTTATGCAGACATGATGGCAGGGAATGGCATTGTTCTGAGTAGGTTACGGTATTAACACTTATTCCAGGGTACCCTTTGATACAGAAACAGGTCTAAACACCGCTTGCAGCATGGGGCTGATAAGAACTGAAAGGTGCAAAGAAACAGTCATGGGTTGGCAGCCGAGGAAGGAATGGTTAATTTAGTTTATCTTATAAACGTAAAATGTACTACAAAAACATGTTTTTACGAATGAATGAATGGAAATGCAGTATAGTAAACATAGACCGATTGTGAGTGAGTTAGTAAAGAGAATCACAGACAATATTTCACATTCCCCCCTTTTGATTCTACTGAGACCCTTCAAAGAGAATCACTCAATCCTTATTATAACTCAAATGTACCACTTTGGTCTTTTAGACTTGGGGGGGGGGTGGCGCTTGCGGAGACATGGCTTCTAGTTGGGGATGATTCATACTTTTAATAGCTTGTTGGCAACTGCACTTTATAAAAGAGAAAACAACATACACAGCTAGAATAACAATAATAAACATCATGCACCCTTGTACAATGGAGGTCCCTAAGGATCCCAGCCACCCTGTAGCCCAACTCCACAGGGTAGAGGGAGGAGGATGTTGGATCTTTTCGACTTCCTTTCTATTATGGTTGGACTTTCAGGGTTATCTGGGATATAGGTGCAACATTCGGAGCCAATCAGGGCACAGGAGCCCCCTCTCTCAGCGAAAACAAAATCAAGGGCCATTTGGCCATACCGTGCAAATAGTGATTCATTATTCATTCTGCTAAGGGTGGAGAATGCATCATTTCCCACCTTTTTCAGAACCAAAGCCGAGGCTATTATAGCTTCTCTGGCCAGTTTGGCTGTACCAGAGAAAAGGAAATGCGATAGCGAAGAAACACTGGGTTTTAGAGATGGCTCTGTTGTGTCTCCAGCTAGGCAGTTTACTGAAGTGATATAAGTCTGAGGCTACATATACGAGGTAGCACTAACCTTGCCAGTGGGTGGGAAATCACGCGTACGGTCTGTGGCCGCAGATGAAATAAGTGCCGTTATAGGAAGTGAAACAGGTGATAGCCTCAGGATACCACTGCACGGAGGAGGTGCCTTCACTTGTACCCTTAACAAAATCGGTCTACAGTTTGGATATGGCTGTGACATTGAAATACTGAGAGCAATTGCTCTGTCCCACCTCTTGAGCCTTTGGAGGAGTTGACAAAACACACAGACCCTTGTGGTCTTCCCTGATTTGAGGTATTGGCGAGGGCCAGGAATGGGGATTATGGGTATGATCGTAGCTGGGCTGGTACCACCCAAAGAAGTGGGTCAGGGGGTGGTTTGCAAACCTCCAGGCTTCAATACTCCCTGTCATATTTATGAGAGAAATGAGATCCTGTCCCTTTGGGTTATGAACATTGGAGAACATCCCAGGGCCTAGAGAAGGGCGGGATGTGAAATTTTGATAAACATACCACCCTGCCATTTCTGATTCAGTAAAGGGAACAGGGTAGAGTGGGATACCACCTTTAGAGTGAGTGGGATCGTGGGAACATATCCAACACCTGAACAGATTAGAAGATTTGGAATTGATATAATACATATAGAGGTAAGTAACTCTGAATATCCCAATAGAACAAAAACTGTAATAACCATAATTGAGAAAATGACTGTAGACACCATGGTGATCAGTCAGTCTCTGGTGCCGCTGTACTGTACGATGCCTGTTTGATGTGGGAGGTGAGAATCCAGGGCTTGTTTCCTTGGTACTTGACAGGCGACTGGGTGATCAGCAGTGCCTGGTACAGTCCTTCTCACTTCCTGCCTAAGGGGTCCTTGTGGATCTTTCTCACAAGAACCACTCGCCTGGTACGATGTCGTGACCCCCCGCCTCTGGCGGGTCCTTCCAGGCAGCCAGTACCTGTGGGAGGCAGAACTTACAGCATCTGTTAGCGCTTGGCAGTGAGACAATAGGGTGTCACTCATAAGATGACAGTCAGCCCTCTGTAGGTTTATTCTCCCGGGCAGGGGCACTGGCCTGCCTGTCACTATTTCAAACAGACTCAGCAACAGTGATTGGAGGCATCTCTTTCAGCTGCCTGATCTGCCAGGGCATTACCCCAGGCTTCCATGGTGTTATCTTTAGTATGGGCTTTGCACTTTAACATGGCCACTTCTTTGGGCAGCTGGGCTGGCTCCAGCAAGTCCTTGATTTCTTTCCCATTTCTGACGGGGGCACCTGCAGCTGTTAGGGATCTATTCTGTTTCTATAGTTGGCCAAAATTGTGGGCAACTTCAAAAGCACAGCCGGAGTCTGTGTAAATGTTGGCTGACTGATCCTCTGCTGTTCTGCACGCTTCAATCCGAGCCCCCAATTCTGCTTGCTGTGCTGATACTCCAGGGGTTAGGCTTCCCAATGTCGTGACAGTGTAGGGTGCTGCGACAGCCCATCCAGCTTTCCTTATACCATTTTCCACAAAAGAGGATCTGTCACTGTAAAGGATGTTGTCTGGGTTTTGCGAAGCCTCATTCATCGGTTGGTTATTGCCCTCCAATTCCTACAGGATTCCAGCACAATCATGGTTATCTCCTTCCCCTTCTGCAGGCCCCGGTAACAGTGTGGCTGGATTGACCGGGCTCTCACAAGCTATTTGTAGATCAGGGGCTTCTAGAACTGTTGTCCATCAGGTCCACCAGGCAGCATTTACCTGGGACACTCTGTTCACAGAGAGCAAAGTGTGTACGGTATGCAGGCATTTAGCTATTAATCTCTAGATCCAACACCAGGCTCACAGTAGCTTCCACCACCATGCATATAGCTTGCACCACTCTCAAATGTCAGCACCACCTCCCCCCTACCCCCATCCAAGGGCTTCGCTGTCCAATTTCCCTGAAGAATACCCAACAGGTCTCAACCTGTCCCCATGTTCCTGGGCCAGCACCGCTGTCATATAGCTCTCCTTCTCGTGGACAAATAATGTAAAGGGTTTTCCGTTATTGGGAATTCCCAATGCTGATACAGAACAAAGTGCTCTCTTTAGGGCCTGGAAGGCTTCTTCCTGTTTCTTTGTCGGTACAATTTGTTCCTTCGAGTGCCTTTTCCCCTTCAGGACATCTGTCAGGGGCTGGGCTAGTTTGGTATATGAATCAACTCAGCACCGGTTAAAGTTACACAGACCCAGGAAAGCCCTCAGTTGTCGAATTGTCGTAGGCTGTTTGGCAGCCTGTACGGCCACACTCCGACTTTGGGTGATGTCCCTTTTCCAGTGGGAGATCTTCCGTCCTAGGTAGAACCCACCTCTTTCTGGGTGGTCTGTGCCTTTTCAGTACTGGCCCTTATGGCCTTTCCATTGCAGGTGGTTTAGGAGGGTCTTAAAGTCTATCTCATGTTGCTCTTCCACTTCTGAAGCTATCAGCATATCATCCACGTACTGAGTGATAACTGACTTCGATGGCAGCATTTCATGGAGATGGTATTGTAAGGCCACATGGTATACATTCGGGCTGTTGTGGAATCCCTGTGGGAGGCGGGTCCATGTGTCCTGTTGTTGCCGTACAGTAAAGGCAAACCACGACTGTACTTCAGGCACTAGGGGCACTGACCAGAGGCCATTAGCCATATCTATGACTGAGAGTGACTTGTGGTCTGGTGTTAAGGCACTGAATATAGTCAAGGGGCCAGCTACTAGTGGGACCTTTTGATCAATGCATTGGCTGGCTTTCCTGTAATCTATAGTTAATCTCCATTCCCCACTTGCCTTTCGCATCGACCACACCGGGCTGTTAGAGGTGCTGTGGGTTTTCACCAAAAGCACTTTTTCCTCTAACCTCTGAATTATCAGGAGGATTCCTGCAATAGACGTCGGGCTGATGGGGCACTGTTTCATGCAAGGTGGAGGTGTCCCTGTAAAAGTGGGGGTTCAATTTTCTGTAACCCACATTCGGCCTTTTCTTTAGCACAGATATGGTGGTCTTTTAATTCTTCCCTGTGTAGGGTTCTGATGGACCACATTATCTTTCCATCATCAAAATGTAAGGATGAACTGAGTTGGGTGAGGATATCAATTCCGAGGAGCAGCTGGGCTACAGGTCCTACCCATACAAAGGTTACTAACTCGTGGGGGCTGAATGCAATGTGCATGGGTGTGGTCCTTTTAATTTCGATCCTGTCAGCTCCTGCTCTGTAAGCTGTTCTCACCGTCCTGTCTGACAGGAGTTTGGTCTCATACTTCTGCAGTAGGCACATCAACTCTGCTCCTGTGACCAAAAGGCACTCAACGTCCAGGTCAACCAACCTTCATGGTCACAGTACGTCTCCCCTCCACTGGCATAAAGCCAGTAGGAGCGTATAGGGGCACGGGGCATGCCCTCTCAATTTTTTGTCATCTTCAGCGGCTCCTGCTGCTGCTGGGTGGTTAGCTCCTTTAATCATTCACAGGATGAGGGCGTCACTGGTCAGGCAGCATTTATTGTCCATCCCTAATTGCCCAGAGGGCAGTTAAGAGTCATTCACATTGCTGTGGGTCTGGAGTCATACTTAGGCCAGACCAGGTAAGGATGGCAGTTTCCTTCTCTAAAGGACATTAGTGAACCAGATGGGGACTCCCCCCGGCCATCAGCAATGGGTTTATGATCATCATTAGACTTTTAATTCCACGTGTTTATTGAATTCAAATTCCACCATCTGCCATGGCAGGGTTTGAACCAGGGTCCCCAGCTCTTTAAACAGCTCCAGGAGATTGGTCTTAATCCCAGTTTTTGGGGTCTTCTCTTTTGTATTGCTTACTGATTGACTTCATCCTTTTCACCTTTGCCAGGACTCTCTGGCCCAATGGACTTCCTTCCCACAAATGTAAGTCTTCCCTGGGCATTTGTTTTGGGTCTTTTCAGGGTTACTGGGGGTCTGTCCCATTTGTCCTGTCTGTAGGGCTCACAATTTGGTGCCCATGTCTCAATTGAGATGGTGGGCTCTTTCAACCAGTTCATAATAATTAGTCTCACTGTGGTCCCAGTCTGGTTTGGTGAGCATGACCATCTTAGTGAGCTCAGGTTTAATTCCGGCCACAAAAGCAGACTGCAGCGGGCTGTAATCACAATCTTCAAAATTCCTATCGTCCTGCACATGTGGCACTCCCGTATAATCTTTCCAGGTTGTCCTAAACCTTTCCTTGTATTCTGGGACTTCCTCAGCAGCTTTTTGACAAGAAGCCATGACTCTCGACCAATCAGTCTGAGGCAGACTATACCCGTGTAACCAATGTTTTATTACTGTCCAACCAGCTTACAGTTCCTGCTTGAACTCTCTAAGGGCACTTTTTACTGCCTCATGGAGCAGGCTTCCTTCTCTTTTAGTGACAATGACATTGAGAATCTGTACCCCGTCCCAGGGATGGAGCCTAAACCTTAACCGGTTTAGGATTTCCCATGTCTTCATTGGCCCCTTCTTTGGGTCAGGCATTTCTTTAGACCACCAGTCTATGTTTTCAGGGGTCGCAGGTTCATGTACAATCTGTTTTTTGGTCTGTTTTACCAGGAACATCCACTTAATGCCATCCTCTAACCTTTGCCTTACCACTTTCTCTATTTTTACCTTCCTGGTTTTAAGGGGATGTAAAAATGGTGTTGGGGATATACAGTCCTCATCGCTTTCGCTGCTAGAGGACCCATCACTTTCATCTCTCTGTTTCCCAGAGGCAATAGTTTGTTTTTGCTGAACTACATCCTGGATGTCGTGGGTAGTTAGATACAAATTCTGTAAGGGCTTGGGAACCGGGGAAGAAACTGACAGGACTGTTATCTCGTCCTTCAATTTCTTGTTTTCTTTCTCAAGCTCCTGATTTTGAAGTTCAGATTTTTCTTGCTTTGATCTCTCCTTTTGCAGCTGCTCATGCAATGCTTTTAACTGTTTTTTAAGATGGTTCAATTCACGATCATGGGCTGATCGAGACATGATTTCATTCCTTTGTCCCATTAATGCAAAGGACCATTTAGTTCTGTCCTTATCTTTCTGTCCAGTTGTTTTTCCCCTGACCTGTTTCACGTCGTCTAGCACCCACTGTCCTTTGGGAATATTGCATTTCTGCCCAGTTTTGGCTAGGGTTTTCTCTAGGGAGAACTGTGCCTCAAGGTCCTTTTGTAACTGCCGCAGAATTTCTTCCTCTGCTTTGCCAAGAGGGACCAGCGTGCCTTTGGAGGTCGTAGGCAGCTTACTGGGGTTATACATAGTCATCCGAATACTCACGCCATGGGCAATTTCTGGCCGTGGGCTATTTCAACTGCTTTTAAACAATCGAGGTCTGGGTGCGACGGGATTCAAAAATGGCCATCTTCCAAGAGGTTCAGGATCGCGTTCAGGAACTAGATCACGACTTGTAAGAAGGAAGTCTCTTACTGTTGGAGTAGTGTCAGTGACTGGTCAGTTTCGACTGTGTCCCCAGCAATCCTGCTGACTACTCCAGGTTGTGGGATTGTATTCAATATTGACTGAGATCACTGAGTGGTGAAAATAGCCTCTTTATTGAGCACCCACAGTGGCACAGATCGAGGCAGCGATGGAATCCGAAAGTACAGTTTTACAGCAGCCTCTTTTATACACAGTTTTTACATACATTAAATGTTTTAGCACTATGGTGACAGATAGTTGTATCTATTGTAAGCAAAAGTTTGCGTGACATCTGTCCTGGGAAAGCAGGAGATGCTGGCTGTTACTCCTGAAGGGATTAGAATGTCTGTTCGGTCAGGGCCTGCATAATTAAGAGGTGTTAGTTCTTTTGTCTTTAAAGTTAGCAATGTTAGTAAAAACAGTAGATCTTTATGATCTAAATAAGTGAGAAATTATACATGTACAAAATAAAAGTATGAAGGATATTAAACTCAGAGATAGTAAGAACTGCAGATGCTGGAATCAGAGATAACGCAGTGTGGAGCTGGAGGAACACAGCAGGCCAGGCAGCATCAGAGGAGCAGGAAAGTTGAAGTTTCAGGACAGGACCCTTCTGAAGGGTCCTGACTCGAAACGTCAACTTTCCTGCTCCTCTGATGCTGCGTGGCCTGCTGTGTTCCTCCAGCTCCACACTGTGTTATCTCAGGAAATTAAACTGATCTCCCACAGCTGGGTCATGATATTTCATCCACTCTTGCTGGTTTTTGACAGCTCCTACACATTCGTTCATGCAGTTTCACAGAAGCGCTGTTTTGATAGTAAGTTTCTTAAAGGGATTAGCAGGCCTATTTAATATGTATTTAAAAAGTGTAAATCCATGTTAGTACAAGATGCTAGTCCTAAATAAAAGTTAGAAATAAGTAGTACAGTATTATATAAATAGGTAGTGTATAAGGACATTTCAGAGATAAAAAGTAGCAGACTGTAGGGACATGCTGGTGGAGGAAACTGTTTGATGTACTGCAGCCTATTCAGGTCCAGAGAGACAGTTACTAAGGGTTAATTAATATTATAATCTTTCCAAAGTTCTGAATGAGTTATGGAGAGACGTTGGCAGGAATGGCATTGTTCTGAGTAGGTTACAGTATTAACGCTTATTCAGAGGTAGCCTTTGATACAGAAACAGGCCTAAACACTTTTTGCAGCATGGGGCTGATAAGAATTGCAAGGCACAAAGAAACAGTAATGGGTTGGCAGCCTAGGAAGGGAAGGTTAATTTAGTTTATCTTGTAAGGGTAGAATATACTATAAAAGCACGGTTTTATGAATGAATGAATGGAAACACCGTAAAGTAAATGTAGAGCCCTTGAGAGCGAGTTAGTAAAGAGAATCATAATACAGTATCTCAGAGCCTGCAGCTGTCAGATTATCTAGAAAAGGTGATTATTGTTTTTGAATTATCAGTCTTCTAACTAACCATTCTATCTAAAACTCCTTCCATTTTTCCCAACTTACATTTCATAGTCATGTTTTTTTCAGATACCATTGTGTGAGTGTGCCCCTTGGAGTCAAATGAGAATAAGTTGGGGTCTTGCTGTTACCCAGCCCATTTTTGGGCAATGTTGTGAAGGGTGTTATGGTCATAGTGGGCACACAGTGGGGAATTGGATTTGTAATTCAGAGGATGAGGTATTCAGTCTTCCAACAGACACAACAGGGAGTGAGGTTGTTAATAAAGAAATGCAGTCGATGGAGCATAGTTGTGGACACAGGGATCGTTTGAAGAGTGTAGACTTCAATGCTAGAAGTATCAGAAATAAGGCAGATGAACTTAGTGCATGGGTCAGTACTTGGAACTACAATGTTGTGGCCCTGACAGAAACTTGGGTAACTCAGGGACAGGAATGGTTGTTGGAAGTTCCGGGATTTAGATGCTTTAAAAGAAATAGGGAGGGTGGTAAAAGAGGCAGGGGAGTGGCATTGCTCGTCAGGACTAGTATAGCAGCTACTGAAAGGCAGTTCGAGAATGATATGTCTACAGAGTCAGTTTGGGTTGAGGTCAGGAACAAGAAAGGAGCACTCACTTTGTTGGGGGTTTTTTACAGACCCCCTGATAATTGCAGAGAAGTGAAGGAGCGGATTGGGAGGCAGAGACTGGAAAGGTGCAGAAGTCACAGCGTTGTAGTCATGGGTGACTTCCACTTCATAGAATGATCATCGTAGAATCCCTACAGTGTTGAAACAGGCCCTTCAGCTCAACAAGTCCACATCGACCCTTGGAGGTTTCCAAAAATAACTTTCCAAATATTGATTGGAAACTTTTTAGTTGTATTAGTTTAGATGGAGCGGATTTTGTCCAGTGTGTTCAGGAAGGATTCCTGACACAGTATGTAGATAGATCGACACGAGGAGAGACCATTTTGGATTTGGTGCTTGGCAATTGTTAGACCTGTTGGTAGGACAGCATTTTGGCGGTAGCAATCATAACTCTGTTATTTTTACAACAGTCATGGAAAAGGATAGGTACATACAGCAGGGTAAGGTTTATAATTGGGGGAAGGGTAATTATAATTCTGTTAGGCAAGAACTGGGTAATATAAAATGGGAACAGATGCTGTCAGGGAAGAGCACAATTGAAATGTGGAAATTGTTTAAGGAATGCATACTGCGAGTGCTCGATATGTTTGTCCCCAGCAGGCAGGGAAGATGCGGTTCAGTGAGGGAACCTTGGTTCTCAAGAGAAGTCAAACAACTGGTTAAGAGGAAGAAGGATGCTTATATAAGGTTTAGGAAACAAGGATCGGAAAAGACTCTAGAGGAGTACAAGTTAATCAGGAAGGAGCTGAAGAAACGGCTTAAAAGAGCTACAAGGGGGCATGAGAAAACGTTCGCAGATAGGATCAAGGAAAATGCCAAGCCTTTTTACACGTACGTGAGGAATAAGAAAATGACCAGAGAAAGGGTAGGGACGAACAAGGATTGTGAAGGGAATTTGTGCACGGAGCCTAAAGAAATAGGAGAGTCCTTAATGAATACTTTTCTTTGGTATTCACAACTGAGAGGGACCTAGTTGTAGAGGAGGACAGTGTGAAACAGGCTGGTAAGCTAGAGGAGGTGGATGTTAGTAAGAAAGATGTACTAGGAATTTTGAGGAACTTGAAGATAGATAAGTCCTCAGGGCCCGATGGGATTTATCCAAGGATTCTATGGGAAGCGAGGGAAGCGATCGCAGGGCCTTTGGCAATGATCTTTTCGTCTTCACTGTCCACGGGTATAGTGCCAGAAGATCGGAGAGAGGCAAACTTCATTCCCTTGATCAAAAAAGGAAATAGGGATTACCCCGGCTATTACAGGCCAGTTAGTCTTACTTCAGTGGTGGAAAATTATTGGAAAGGGCTCTGAGAGATAGGATTTATACTCACTTGGGAAGGCACAGTTTGATTCGTGATAGTCATCATGGATTTGTGAGGGATAAATCATGCCTCACAAACCTTATTGAATTCTTTGAAGAGGTGACCAAACATATGGATGAAGGTAGAGCAGTGGATGTGGTTTACATGGATTTAAGTAAGGCGTTTGATAAGGTTCCCCATGGTAGGCTCATGCAGAAAATAAGGAGGCATGGGACAGGGGGAAATATGGCAGATTGGATTCAGAATTGGCTGACCCTTCGAAGACAAAGGGTGATAGTGGATGGAAAATATTCAACATGGTGTTCAGTTACAAGTGGTGTACCACAAGGATCTGTTCTGGGTCCTCTTCTGTTTATGATTTTTATAAATGATTTGGATGTAGGAGTGGAAGGGTGGATTAGTATGTTTGCAGATGTACAAAGGTGGGTTGAGTTGTGAATAGTGCGGAGGGCTGTTCTATTTTACAAAGGGACATTAATAGGATGCAGAGCTGGGCTGAGGAGTGGTAGATGGAGTTTAACCCTGAAAAGTGTAAGGTGATTCATTTTGGAAGGGCAAACTTGAAAGCAGAATACAGGGTTAACGGAAAGATTCTTGGCAGTGTGGAGGAGCACAGGGATCTTGGGGTTCATGTCCACAGTGCCCTTAAAGCTGTCACCCAGGTGGATAGAGTTGTTAAGAGGACGTATGGTGTTTTAGCTTTCATTAATAGAGGGATTGAGTTCAAGAGCCGTGAAGTTATGCTCCAGCTATACAAAAGCCTGGTTCAGCCACATCTGGAGTATTGTGTCAAGTTCTGGTCGCCTCATTACAAGAAAGATGTGGAAGCGTTGGAAAAGGTGCAAAGGAGATTTACTAGGATGTTGCTTGGAATGGAGGGAATGTCTTATGAGCAAAGGTTGAGAGAGCTAGGGCTTTTCTCTTTAGAACGATGAAGGATGAGAGGTGACTTGATAGAAGTGTACGAGATGATCTGAGGTATAGACAGAGTGGATAGCCAGAGACATTTTCCTCGGGTGGAGGTAGCCATTATGAGGGGGCATAGTTTTAAAGTGAGTGGAGGTAGATATCGGGGAGACGTCAGAGGTAGGTTCTTTACTCAGAGTGGTAGGGGCGTGCAATGCATTGCCGGAGAGGGTAGTGCAGTCAGCCTCATTAGGGGCATTTAAGCGGCTATTAGATAGGCATATGGATGATAGTACAGGGTAGAGGTGACGGTTAGACAGTCCTTAGGTTTAGAGTAAAAGTTCGGCATAACATCGTGGGCCAAAGGGCCTGTACTGTGCTGTACTGTTCTGTGTTCTATGTTCTATGTTCTATGTTCTATGATGCTGGGAGTTCCTACATTTAGGACCATTATTGGGATTTGGTGAATGATTTTCCAAACTACAACGATCAGTTTAGACATACTTTGTCTGTAAAGAGTGCAAGTGTTGTTGAGTAGAATTGGCCTATCTTCTCTGGAGTGTAGCAGAATGAAAGGAAATTTCACTAAAATCTATAAAATTGTTAAAGAGCTTAATGGTGTAGAAATAGGATTATAGTATCATGATACAGTGTTTGGAACTGAGATGAGGAGAAATTTTAGCACTCAAAAAGGTTTAGAGCTATAGAATTTTCTCCCACCGAGATGTTTAGACATTGAGTGTGTTCAAGAATGATGTGGATAGTTTTTTTTAATGCTGAAGGAATCAAAGGCTATGTAGATATAGCAGGAAAATGGGGTTGATGTAGAAGGTTAGCCATGAATATGAATGGTGAAGCAGGCTTGAGGGACTGTATAACTTGCCGTTTCTCCTATTTCCTGCATTGTTTTGCCTTTCTGTTCTTTAGTGGGATTCAACTCAGAAATCCGGCACTGTGTCAATCCCTTGAGCCTTAAAAGAAAAAGGAGGAAAAAGTGTTTAGAGGGTTTCAATGTGACTTTGTCCATTGGCTCTCCCAACATTTTTAAAATGACGGATATTCATAGCAGTATGGGTTCACGCCAATGACAGGAATACCAGCAATTTCTGCTGAGCTCTGATTGTCTATCAGGATGTTTAATGGAAGCCTTATTGCGTACACTTCAACACAGACAGCTGTCTTGTTGGCTTTAAATTCAACATGGCAGCCTTGAGTCAATGCAATGATGGAAAATGGAGGACAGTAAGTCAACCTTTTGCTTCACATTTTGTTTTACTCACTCATGGGATATGGGCATTGCTGGCTGGCCAGCACTTTTATTGATCCTTAGCTGATCTTAAGAATGTGGTGGTGAACTGCCATCTTGAACCACTGAAGTCCATTTGCTGTCAGGAGCTTGAGAAAGAAAACACAACAAGCTGCAAGTTCCCCTTCAAGCTACTCACCATACTGACATAGAATCATATCACCATTCCAGGATTTTGACCCAGCAACATTGAAGGAATGGTGATATGATTCTATGTCAGTATGGTGAGTAGCTTGAAGGGGAACTTGCAGCTGGTTGTGTTTCCACGTATCTGCTGCCCTTGTCCTTCAACATGGAAATGGTCACCTGTTTGGAAAATGCTGTCTGGTGACCTTTGTTCAATTTGTTCAATTTCTACTACCATTGACTTCACTAGAAATAAAAAGTGAGAGCAACAACAGCCTGACATAGTCATACTCACAGAATCATACCTTACAGACAACGTCCCAGACACCACCATCACCATCCCTGGATATGTCCTGTCCCACTTGCAGGACAGAGGTGGTGACACAGTGGTATACAGTTGGGAGGGAGTTGCTCTGGAAGTCCTTAACATTGACTCCAGACCCCATGAAGTCTCATGGCTTCAGGTTAAACATGGGCAAGGAAACTCCTGCTGATTACCACATTCTGTCATCCCTCAGATGATGAATTAGTACTCCTCCATGTTGAACAACACTTGGAGGAAGCACTGAGGATGGCAAGGGCACAAAATATACCCTGGGTGGGGGATTTCAAAGCCCACCACCAAGAGTGGCTCGGTGTACCACTGATCGAGCTGGTTGGGTCCTAAAGGACATAGCTGCTAGACTGGGTCTGCAGCAGTTGGTGAGGGAACCAACAAGAGGGCAAAACATACTTGACCTTATCCTTACCAATCTGCCAGCTGCAGACGCATCTGTCCATGACAGTATCAGTAAGGGTGAACATTGCACAGTCCTTGCGGAGACAAAGTCCCACCTTTGCATTGAGAATAACCTCCACCATGTTGTGTGGCACTATGATCGTGATAAATGGGACAGACTTCGCACAGATCTAGCAACTCAAGACTGGGCATTCATGAGGTGCTGTGGGCCATCAACAGCAGCAGAATTGTACTCCCGCACAATCTGTAATCTCATGGCCCGGCATATCCCTGGCTCAACCATTACCATAAAGCCAGGAAATCGACCCTGGTTCAATAGAGAGTGCAGGAGGGCATGCCAGGAGCAGCACCAGGCATACCTGAAGATGAGGTGTCAACCTGGTGAAGCCACCAAACAGGACAACTTGCACACCAAACAGCAAAAGCAGCAAATGATAGACAGAGCTAGGATATCCTACAACTAATGGATCAGATCTAAGCTCTGCAGTGCTGCCACATCCAGTCGTGAACGGTGCAGACAATTAAATAACTCACTGGAGGAGGGGGCTTCACAAATATCCACAGGATAAGGCTAAAGCATTCGCAACAATCTTCAGCCAGAAGTGCTGATCCATCTCGGCCTCCTCCAGTGGTCCCCAGCATTACAGATACCAGTCTTCAGCCAATTCAATTCACTTCATGTGATATGAAGAAACAATTGGAGATGCTGGATACTGCAAAGACTATGGGCCCTGACAACATTCTGGCAATAGTACTGAAGACTTGCCCTCCAGAATTTGCCGCTCCCCTGACCAAGCTGTTCCAGTACAGTTACAGTACTGGTGTCATCCAGCAATGTGGAAAATTGCCCAAGTATGTCCTGTACATAAAAAAGCAGGACAAATCCAGCCCAGCCAATTACCACCCAATCAGTCTACTCTCGATCATCAGTTAAGTGACGGAAAGTGTCATCAACAGCGCTATCAAGCAGCACCTGCTCAGCAATAACCTGCTCAGTGATGCCCAGTTTGGGTTCCGCCAGGGCCACTCAGCTTCTAACCTCATTACAGCCTTGGTTCAATCATGGATAAAAGAGCTGAATTCCAGAGGTGAGGTGAGAATGACAGCCCTTGATATCAAGACTGCATTTGACCGAGTGCGGCATCAAGGAGCCCTAGCAAAACTGGAATCAATGGGTATCAGAGATCAAACTCTCTGGTGGTTGGTGCCATACCTGACGCATAGGAAGATGGTCGTGGTTGTGGGAGGTCAATCATCTCAGCTCCAGGACATCTCTGCAGGAGTTCTTCAGGGTAGTGTCCTAGGCCCAACCATCTTCAGCTGCTTCATCAATGACCTTCCCTCCATCATAAGGTCAGAAGTGAGGATGTTCGCCAATGATTGCACAATATTCAGCACTATTTGCGACTCCTCAGATACTGAAGCAGTCTATGTTCAAATGCAACAACATCTGAGGCTTGGGCTAAAAAGTGGCAAGTGATATTCGTGCCACACAAATGCCAGACTATGACCATCACCAATAAGAGACAATCTAACCACCACCTCTTGACATTCAATGGTGTTACTGTCACTGAGTCCCCCACTGTCGATATCTTGGGTGTTATCATTAACCAGAAACTCAACTGGACTCACCACATAAACATAGTGGCTAAAAGAACAGGCCAGAAGCTGGGAATACTGAGGCAAGTAACTCACCTCCTGGCTCCTCAAAGCCTGTCCACCATCTACAAGGCACAAGTCAGGAATGTGATGGATGAGTGCAGCCCCAACAACACTCAAGAAGCTTGTCACCATCCAGGACAAAGCAGCCCATTTGATTGCCACAAACATCCTCTCCCTCCACCACTGATGCTCATTAGCAGCAGTGTGTACTATCTACAAAATGCACTGCAGAAATTCACCAACGATCTTCAGACAGCATCTTCCAAACCCATGACCACTTCCACCTAGAAGGAGAAGGACAGAAGACATATGGAAACACCACCACCTTCAATTTCCCCTCCAAACCACTCACCATCCTGACTTGGAAATATATCACCATTCCTTCATTCTCATTGAGTCAAAATCCTGGAATCCCCTCCCTAATGGCACTGTGGGTCAACCCCTAGCAGGTGGACTGCAGTGGTTCAAGAAGGCAGCTCCCCATCACCTTCTCAAGGGCAACTAGGCAACTAGGACGGACAAGAAATACTGGCCAGCCAGTGACGCCCACATCCCATAAATGAATAGAAAAAAAAGCATATAAAAATAGTCACAAAACCTTTTCTTCTCTCCATTGCTGTAATCTTTAAGAAACTGTTTCACCAGTAGAGAACCAAAACCAGGAGTCAACATAAAAATGTAAAAATGAAATGCTATGAATTACTTTGCAATCTATCCATAAATCCTGAGGGAATATGGAAGTTGGCTGTCGCTATTTGGTCAAAAGAGAATTGAATTTCGGTACATTATACTAATGGTTGGTTAAACATAGGTAGAGTAGACCACTTGTAACTCTGTCATGGAAACCATTCAAAAGCTGATTGTTATGCCAAATAAATGAAAGATGAACTTTTCATACTTTTTAAATGAGTAAATAACCTATAAAGAATATTCTTTATTTTTAAGGATGGGATGTTTTAGCATGAAGATGAGAAAGTTATAGCACTGTAAGTACAGGCAGCTGTCAGTTTGAAATTATTTTTTAAAATTACTTGAATTCCTGTTCCACATGTGTGGGTGTGACAGCCAATCTTTTTTTTACAGAAGTATGAATAATTTATTTCCACCACCTTTGTGCTTTTGAAAAAAAATCTCATTAGCCAGTATCATAACATTTCATCCCTCATCATTCCAGACTCCACCAAGTCTCACATCTCACACACAACTCAACTCTCTACGCCACCACACACTATTCTACCAAAGCTCCTTTGTCAGCACCTTTCAACTGACCTTTCAATCATCAATATTCTTGGCTTATTTGCAGGTTGATTGAAATGCTTCTGTCCTGGTTCATTTTGACAGTGGCTGGCTGTCAGCACTCAGACAGTGAAAGTCATTTTTCCCTTTCTTTGCCTGCAGTGCAAGGGTGTTTAATGGCTGTTCTCAAATTCTGAATTTGACAGCATATGAAGCTGACCTTCGGTTAAAAAAACCAGCCCAGACTGCTTACATTGGAACCCAGACAGAAGCAGTGCTTATTACATTAAAAATGAGGTGCTCTTGAGGAAATGGAGACCCCACATAGACCTACAAATGAGGATCACTCACCAAGTAGCGCCGTCGCCAAAGTACTGCAGGGAAATATTATGTCCAGCTCACAAAACTTTGATGGCTGGGTATGTCAGTTGACACAAAACCACTACTTAAAGAGCCAGGATAAAACTGAAAAGATGATATTAACCAAGATGAATATATGTGTGTGATTATCTGTCTGTATGCTGTTCACATATTTAATTCTTTTCTAATGAAATGTGAATGGATTTTATTTCATTTATTCAGCAGGGGCTGCTGCCAAGGAAGTTTCTTTTATTAAAATAAAACAAAGAACTGCAGTCAAAATAAAAACTGAAAGAACTGCGGATGCTGTAAATCATGAATAAAAACAAAATTGCTGGAAAAGCTCAGCAGGTCTGGCTGCGTCTGTGGCGAGAAAGCAGAGTTATCATTTCGGGTCCAATGACCCTTCTTCAGAACAGCTGACTCAAAGTGATAATTCTGTTTTCTCTGCACAGATGCTGCTAGGCCTGCTGAGATTCTCCAACAATTTAAGGGCTCTTTTTAACTGCCTCCTCGAGGTCTTCTAGATTTCTGAAAAAGCTGCAGATAACCAGATTTGAGTGTCTTCTTTTCTCCATACCACCACAGCCACCACTAGCTGAGCTTGTTTTGAACAGAGTGACCACACAGTCAAGGAAATGCTTTCCCTCAGAGCTGTTCAGTCTCCCTGACCTCAGTAAGGTTCTTGCCAGGGCTGCTATTACCAGTTTGACCCCATCAGAAAAGATTCCCATGGTCACTATTCCTGAAACAAGTTTGCACGCCAGATGAACCCAGCAGAGGTGGGGGTGGGCATGTATCCTCCTTCACTCTCTTTTACCAGCACCTTGGCACTCTCTGGTGAGTGGGTCATGCATTTCCCAGCACTACAGTTTGGCTGGGCCCTGATATCCCTCAGTCTTACTATGGGCTTACTCACCTCACCCAGGAGAAAAGTGGCCAACTTTTCTTTGGATACAAAATCTTGGTAAGTCTCAGGGACTCATCTGCATTTTCAAGAGCACCTTTACAGGGATTCAGAGCTGCAGTCAAAGTCATAGCCTGATCTCTCCACAGATGCTGCCAGACTTGCTGAGTTTGTCCAGCATTTTCTGTTTTTGTTTCTGATTTCCAGCAACTGCAGATCTTCGGTATTTCATAGCCTGGTCTGCAATGCCTTCTGATTGGCCCGCGTTCTCTGCGAGGAATGTGAAATAACCCTACAGCGGCTGGTATCCCGTCACCAAGTCATCCTTTTATTTACACATGCGTAGTCTTTGACACTGGCCCGGTCCCTTAAAGCCAGCTCTGAGGGAGCAGAACCTCTGACTCTCTCTCCTGTTTATATCTACAATATTCCATGAGGTCCACCTGGTTGACGTTGTTACAATCAGAGTGTATATATCCTAATAAATCCCATTGGATTTTCCCATAGCCTCCAGCAATTGGCCTGACCTTTGAACAGATAAAGCACATAAGCTTCTTGGCCTCACTTTTCATTTCAGCACACTCTTTCTGTTCTCAGGAGGGCTCCCAATATTTCTCTCGCTCCTGTGGGTACGCAGTTTCCTATCACTCTCCACACCTCTATTCTTTCTACTAGTTTTGGGGGTGACTGGGGTAGGGATTGTTTCGGAAAAGGGGGTTGTGGATCAGCTTACAAACATCAGCCAAAGTGGCTGCCGCGCCTGGACCCAGACACACTCTGTTTCTTAACGTGCATTCTTATCATGAAGGAGAAGGAGTTTTTAAACAACTCAAAGACAAATACTTCACAAAGGGTTTCTGCAAGTAGATTCTGTCTTAAGTGCCACTATACACTGGTCAAAAGCAGCCTGCTTGAGCCTTTCAAATTCAGGTCCATCTGGTCAGGCTGTTTCTTGAGAGTACAGAATTTTCTGCTGGTTTTTCTGTACCATTGACGCTAACAGGTATGCACTTAAAATAAAGTGAAGGATCAGAGGCAAGAGGGAGTAAATCTCATCAATTTTCTCTGAAAACCCATTCAGCAGTAATAGCCTACGAGGGAATTGGCCATTTTAACTGCTGTGCTACCCGCGGATAAAAGACAAATAAAGCTTCCATCACTGTCTCATCACACGTAGGAACTGAATGAACAAAATGCTTCTACACTCAACTCTGAGCCAGTGGTGTCTTCAGGGGACACAGTAGGGTGCCTGCCCCTCAGCTTGAGCTGTCTTAGTTCAGACATCCTTTTTTTCCTGGATTGTTCTCCCCATCTCTCCTCACCCTTTTCTTTCTTTCCCATTTCTCTTTTTCTCCTTTCCTTTCTTCTCTCTTTTTTGAAAATCTAATTTCTAATGGTCTAACTTTAAACTTTCCAAAATCCATTTCATTATCCTCGGTTTTCAACTGGAAAGCATTGATCACCCCTTTTAACATTTCAGTTTTCCTGGATTTCAGGCAAAAAAATTGAGGGAATCCAACACAAACTAAAGTGAAGTCAAATTATAGACAGAAATCATCTTGTACTAAATGCAGATGACCTAATAACATGCAAAGCAGCCTAATTAGCCTCTTGAATAACTTTCCAATTGTATGTGTTGCTTTGTAGACCTGTTTGGTGAGATGTAAATTCTTCAAAGATTTTGATTTTTGATGAAATGCGTACTTTGTGGAGCCATTTCAAAGTATCAGGCAGGACAATAATTGTTGATACCTATTCAATAAAAATATGCAGTCTCAAATTCTAGACATTTAAATGGACTAACCAAAAGTCTTGGTCCAGATCATCAAATTCCTCAGTAGAGTCAACAGCATCGATTTGGCCAAGGAAGTGAATAAATTCTGTGTATTTTGCTTCTTTTATAATTTTATGAATTTTCTTACTGTCAGAAATTGTCTGCATGGTTTGCTCTGAAGGGGTCATTTTTTATTGCAGAACAGTTGAAAGTGGCCAGTTTGACCACAGTGAAAGCACAATGTACCTTCACTGGATACTCTGACAGCTTGTTTTGTATGATTGCAGCACAACACTAACACAGTGGAATGACAGTGTGTGCCTTCTTGCCAGAGTTCTTGTCAGAAAAGACAGACCTGTAACAGCCTCACCAACCCCATCTGACTTAGATTGAACCTTGGGTTTGCCCCGAATCACCTTCTGGCTTTGTGTTCTTCAATTGACCTGCAATGGAGAGCACTGCCTATAAGAATAATTATCCTGGAACTGTTGCTGTTTTGAATAGAGGCTTGAGGCTGTACTGAAAAGGTGGAATTGCTTTAGCACAATCCCCACCTCTGTGGCTGTATTGATTTCTTTGAGTAGCAGCACAGGACTACCGAAGAGGCATCAACTACTGTTTTGGTGTGGACAGGTTGTCCCTAAAGAGTATACCTCTCTGTCTGCCTTCTGATAAGCCCTCAACTTTCTGACAGTCTCCTGAAGAATTCTTTCTTTGTGATTCCTCTGAGTCTTCTCAGAACTTTTGCTTCATTACTATTCAGAATTATTGATAGAAAACACCATTTACCCAAGATGTTTGTGTCCGCCACTGCCACCATGTGTTTCAATGGGCTTGTCAGCTCTTTTGATATTCACAGGCCAGATACCCAAGTTCTGTATTAACATTAGGTACATGATGAGACAGCCATGGGCTTCACAGTCTGGAACTGCTCATAACACAACCTGACAGCAGATGGACTAACATGTGACTGGCTGAGGTCATAGTGACGTCACTGCCTGCTGTAGAGGTATTCATCAAACTTTGATACGGTGGTTAAGTGATCTTGTGGTAGCAACACAGAGTGTGAATGTATTATAGGAAGGATGACAGGACCTTCAGGCCTCCTGGCATTGCCCAGTCTCAGACAGACAGACAGACAGACAGACAGTTGAAGTGAGGCCAACGCTATCCTCACCACCAAGGCTGCCCCCCCACTCCTTCCCCCACCAACAACTAAAAACAGCTTTGAACAAAATCTTGGCATGTCAAGGAAAATGCTTACATCAAAATTTCCGTGAGACTTGGGTTTGTAACTTAAGGTTTGGCATCTCCAACATTTCTGAAAGGCATTCTGAAGGGTTAAAGTTCCTTATGCTCTACCCAACTATCCTAAATCTACTTCCAGGTATTCCTTTCTTACTTCCCTCGAATTCTGTAATGAACATCTCTTTTCTGTCTCCCAACTCATCTATCCACTATTATGCACCACCATGGGTTCCTTTGCTCACTTTTACCCTCACCTGAACTGATGCTCCTGTTTTCTTCAATTGCCTATCTTCATCCCTCCTATAGGATTTCCCTTTTCTTACGTTCCAACTCATCCCTTATCCTACTTCTCTTCCCTTCTGTCTTTCTTGTACTTCTTCTGATTAATGGAACTATACAGCTTGGATAGAAATTTGTGAACTTGTCAGAACTTTTCAGCACAGTGCAATGCCACCCATCACAGCAGTGCAGTGAGGTGGGAGCTTGGCTATGAGGTTTCAGAGAAGGACTTGGTCTCTCCCTCCCTCTGGAATTTTGGGTTCCAGAAACAATATGAATTCCCAGAATATGTGCAGTCCATATCATTCACTGACAGTTGGCCTATGTGTCCTTGAACTCCAAATGGTTCAGATTCAATTATGGAGCGAGAAAAAATAATGTTAGGAATGTGTAAAGACATTCATAATGATATCAATCTCTGCTGGAGCCCACAGCGTTATAAATGTTTGCAGTGTGACTTACTGCGTCATTGCACTCTTTATTGAACCACCAGACCTTTGGGTCAGTGCTGTCACCACCTTTTCAGTGCAGGTGGACACAGCACTTTGACCAGTATTACAACAATCTAGCCCAATGAAGGGAGTCTAAAACAAAAAAAATCAGATCAGCCACAGCACCTGTGGCACCCGAGGCACCAATAATTCTCTAGATTTAAAGCCAAGGACAAAACACTTACTTTTCATATGTACTTTTTACCATCTCACCATGTCTCAAAGTACCTTACAGTCAATTAAGCACTTTCTAAATGTTTGCATGTCATAATCGCGAAACCACATTTAACATATCGATATTATTAATTCACCTAGTTGGCACAGTCTTCTCCATGCACCATGAGTCTGCATTAGTCAATGAACAGTTGTGAGGAAAGGTCACTCGACCCAAACATTAACTCTGATTTCTCTCTACAGATGCTGCCAGACCTGCTGAACTTTTCCAGCAATTTCTGTTTTTGTTTCTGATTTACAGCATCCGCAGTTCTTTTGGTTTTTATTCAGTAATGAAAATGTTTGCCTTCAGTACAAATCCAGATCCGACCAGATCAAAACCAACATGCACCAATATATATATCAGTAGATGTCAAGCTAGTTTCATATAGGTTTCGTACTGATCTATAAAGGTTTTTCCCTTTGCATGTTCCAGCATCAAGACAAAATTCTTGCTTTGAGAGGAAAGAGGCCTATTAAAGGGAATTCTGTCTCATTATTACATTATCTCTCCTTGTTGATATGCACTCTCCTATTCTACCTGCTGCCAGTTAAAAGCTGGGTGCCCAAAATCCCCAACATGAAATCCAGTACCTGGTGGCTTCAGGTTGCTGCTTTCTGCTCTGGACCTCCATCCTGCACACTTGGCATCAATGTCTCAGGGCACATCTCGAATCGACTTCCGCACTTTAATGTTGCATTTTGGAGCAGACCAAAAACTATCATTGGAATGCTGCTGCAAGAACACCCTCTTCATAGCTGAACTGCTCCATCCCAAGGCAACATCCTGGTGAATCTCCTCTGCACCCCCTCTAGTGCAATCAAATCCTCCCCATAGTCCGGTGACCAGAAATTCACAAAGAACTACACCTGCAGCCTAAGCAAAGTCCTGTACTGCTCCAACACAACTTCCCTGCTCTTATAATTTTATGGTTCAACTGATAGAGGCAAGTGTCCCATATGCTGCCTTAATAATTGTAACAACCTCTCCTGCCACCTTCAGGGATCTCTCTGTTCCTCTGAGCATCCTAGTATCCTGCCATTCATTGAGTACTTCTTTGTCTAGTTACTTCAGGGTTAAATTCCATCCGCCACTGATCTGCCCATCTGACCAAACTGGCTATACTTTCCAGAAACCTAAGACCCTCTTCTTCATATTAATCAGCCAGCCAAACTTCATATCACCTGCAAACTTACTTATCATCCCTCCCACATTCTCATCTATACCTTTATATATCATGAACAACAAGGGACAGCACTGATCCCTGTGGTATGGCACTGGACATTGGCCTTCAGTCATACAAACAGCCTTCTTATCACTGCCCCCTGTCTCCTATCGTTCAGTCAATTTTAGATCCAACTTGCTAAATTACCCTGGATCTCATGTGCTTTCATTTTTTACCATCTCCCATGCTTTGTTGAAATCCATACAAACTACATTAGCTGCACTACCCTCATCTACACACCTTGTCACCTCCTCGAAAAATTCAATCAAATTTGATAGACAGCAAGGGAGGTCATGCCTATCAATGATCAAACATTACCTCTCCAAGTGGAGATTAATTCTCTCCTTCAGAACTTTCTCCAACTGTTTCCCTGGTGAGTGGCAACCTTGGACCAGGCTGTCAAGGTCTGGTATTGCAACCTCCTTTTCTGGTCCTATGGGAAGAAGACATCCCTCCTTTGCTCCATCCCATTAATCAGGACCTCCACATCTTGGATGAGGTTGGGCTTGAGCATTGTGGGAACTGCTGTTATCCAGGCAAGTGGAGAATATTACACCACACTCTTTTCATGTATGTTGTAAATCATGGACAGACTGTGAAGAGCCAGAATCAGAAAGGATTAATAGGAAAAATAACAGTACTATTAAAGAGGAGCACATGGAAATGGCAGCAGAGAAGCAGGAAGCAGCTGAATCGACACTTGTTATCTCAACTCCAGAGACAGGACTTCTCAGTTTGTGGGGAAAGGAGCTGCATACAGAAAGGAGTTTATTCTTTCCTCCATGCAAACACCTCTTCCTCCTCCAAATCTTTGCATGACATGGGGATTTCCCATGCTGATCAACTCGGTTGTTGGAAGTGAAATAGTAGCTGTCAGCAAGAATAACGTGAAAATGATTTGAAAGAACAGAACCAACTGACAATGGGAAGTAAAGAGAAGCAAGTTAAAGGGATCTAAAATACAAAGATCCATTGGTAAATACCTTAAAGAAACAAGTTTCTGAAGGCCTGATCAGGCCTTAATTATTTGGATAAGAATAGATTGGCCACATGAAAACTATCAGCGATTGGCATGGAGCCAATTTCTATGTCGTTGCCTTAATTATAAGTGCAATGGTTGCTTGTACATTCATTGGCAAGACCTCCAAAAGTCTTGTCAAATGTTTGGATGCTAAATTCAACATTTCAAAATAAGGCATGCTAACCTGCTCATCTGAGAAAACTGTTCTTCCAAAATGTAACACAGCACATCCTATAGCTACACTTACACTTTTAAACACTTCCTTTTTATTCATTGCCACTTAAGAAATTGTTGCATTTGAGCCTGGCTACAAATTCTGCCTTGCACTTATTCCATCATTTTCATCAGCCATTGTCTCCAGTTAAAGTTGCTTGCTTACAGACTCCTTGTCTTGTTGGATCCCAAGCAGAGCTATATCTGAATACATCCTCTCGATCACAAAGACCCCTACCTGCTAACACCTCCATAACATTGCTTGCTTCTGTCCAATGATCAACCCATCTGCCATCAAAGTCTTCATCCATGCCAATTCGCTTCTCCAAACTTGATTATTTACTTGCTCCCCTGTATAACATCTATTCATCACCCTTCATAAATTTCAAGATTCTGATGACTGTATCCTAATATGCGGCATTGCTGTGCTTGTTGCCTACCATCATCTTCAATTTAAAATGTTCATCGTCAAACCCCTAAAACTCTAACATCAATCACCCCACATTTGAAAGGCTGCCTTCACCTATCTTGGCCTAAAACTCCGGTTTTGTCTTCCTACACTGCCCTGCCTCTCCCACTTTGTCTTCTGCCTTAAGATCCTTTAACTTCAACCAAGCTTTTGACCATCTGACCTAATATATATTTAGGTATCAGTGTATATGTGATTACGTTTCAATAAAACACTTTGGGATGTCACTTAAAGATTTCACTAAAATGTACATTTTAGCTGATGCTGGCCATCAACAAGGAGAAGGTGATAGAAAAACTGAAAGGTCTGAAGGTGGATAAATAACCTGGACCAGATGGACTACACCCCAGAGTTCTGAAGGAGATAGCTGAAGAGATAGTGGAGGCGTTAGTGAACATCCAGGAATCACTGGAGTCAGGGAGAGTCCCAGAGGACTGGAAATCACTAATCCTGTTTAAAATGGGAGTGAGACAGAAAACTATAGGTCGATTAGCCTGACCTTCATCATTGGTAAGATTATGGAGTCCATTGTGAAGGATGAGATTTCTGAATACTTGGAAGTGCATGGTAAGTTAGGGCAAAGTCAGCATGGTTTCGTCAAGGAGAGGTCATGCCTGACAAATCTACTGGAATTCTATGAGGAGGTAACGAGCAGGTTAGACCAAGAAGAGCCAATGGAAGTTGTCCACTTGGATTTCAAGAAGGCCTTTGACAAGGTGTCGCACAGGAAGCTGCTGAGTAAGATAAGGGCCCATGGTGTTAGAAGCAAGGTTCTAGCATTGATAGAAGATCGGCTGTCTGGCAGAAAGCAGAGAGTGTGGATAAAAGGGTGTTCTCAGGTTGGCAGCAGGTGACTAGTGGTGTTCCACAAGGGTCAGTGTTGAGACCACAAATTTTTATTTTATACATTAATGATCTAGATGAAGGAACTGAGGGCATTATGGCTAAGTTTGTAAATGAGACAAAGTTAGGTGGAAGGACAAGTAGTATTGAGGAGGGAGACTGCAGAAGGATTTAGACAGGTTAGGGGAGTGGGCAAAATAGTGGCAGATGAAATTCAACATGGGAAAGTGTGAGGTCATGCACTTGGGTAGGAAGAATAGGCGCATAGACTATTTTCTAAATGGGGAGAAAATTCAGAAGTCTGAAGTGCAAAGGGACTCAGGAATCCTAGTCCAAGATTGTCTTAAGGTAAATTTGCAGGTTGAGTTGGTAGTTAGGAAGGCAAATACAGTGTTGGCATTTATTACGAGAGAACGAGAATATAAAAGCAGGGATGTACTTCTGAGGCTTTATAAGGCTCTGGTCAGACCATACTTAGAGTAATGTGAGCAATTTTGGGCCCTATACCTCAGGAAGGATGTTCAGGCCTTGGAGGAGGTCCAGACAAGGTTCATGAGAATGATCCCAGGAATGAAAAGCTTAACATATGAGGAATGTTTGAGTGCTCTGGTTCTATACTTGATAGAGTTTAAAAGGATGAGAGGGGATCTAATTGAAACTGACAGAATACCGAATGGCCTGGACAGAGTGGACGTTGGGAAGATGTTTCCATTAGCAAAAGAGACTAGACCCGAGGGTACAGTTTTAGTGTAAAAGGGAGACCTTGTAGAACAGAGATGAGGAGAAACTTCTTCAGCCAGAGAGTGGTGAATCTTTGGAATTCATTGCCAGAGAAGGTTGTGGAGACCAGGTCATTCAATGCATTTAATCAGAGATAGATAGGTTCTTGATTGTCAATGGAATCAAAGATTACAGAGAGAAAATGGGAAAATGGGGTTGAGAAACTTATCATCCATGATTGAATGGTGGAGCAGACTCGATGGGCCAAATTGCCTAATTTCTGTTCCTATGTCTTATGGTCTAAGGGAAATGCTGACAAAATCTGTAGAGTAACAAATCCAACTTAATCCAATTATTTGGGTTATATCGTTTACTTTAAGTTCCGATCATCCATTTTGATAATTATTCCTGTACATGTAGAAAATGAACCAAACAAAATAACACTTTAGAATCTGCAAAGGATAAAAGAATAAAGCAAATTTAGGCAAATGTTAACACTGTCTTGAGAATGCATGGTCTATATTTTATACCGAATTATGTTTTACTGCTATCAATGTACAAAGTTACGTGGAAAATGTATCTTTAAAGAATGTGCTTGTGAAAATTTTCTTTCAGTAACCAACGTACATTTGAAATAGTACAAACCACATCACAGTGGTCCAAAATGCCCTCGCATCTCTTGCGTTTCCAGCACGT
>JAHRHZ010000266.1:21802501-21858428 GCA_024137785.1 Ginglymostoma cirratum
TGCTGCTTGGCCTGCTGCGTTCATCCAGCTCAACACCTTGTTATCTCGGATTCTCCAGCATCTGCAGTTCCTACTATCTCTGTCACAAATAACCCTGCCAATTTAAAAATGCCATGTGACTTGTGTGGGTCAGGTCCTAGGTCTCTCCATGAACCAAGAATAAATAAACAAGTAGATATAGGAAGAGACTTGCCTAGCTTTTGCAATTATGTTAGGACCTGCTTTTAGCATTAATACATCTCAAAAAGGCATGTGCAGACTTGTATTTCTATTACCTGTTGTCAATGTCTGCGAAAATATGCAATTGGGGGATATCACCAACAGCTTCGGACCATTTTCAGTCCTTTGCCTGCCAATATTGAGACTCCACATGTATGACAATCTTTTTAAAAATTGTGGCTTTTTTGCTATCCTGAAATGGTTTGTTTATTATTTAGGTAAAGCACATGAAAAGTAAAGAATGCACCGGCATAAGCAGTATCCCATAAGCAATCTAACATCCCATTGTGCAGTTCAGGATCTTGTTCGCCTGCTTTGGTGTTGTAACACTCCATAGTTACACCGGTAATACATATCTGTCACCATTTCACATATGAACCAAACAAATCTTTGCCTATAAACCCTTTCACAAGGTTATATTTGCTACTCACTACCTGCTCCATGTTTAGACTTGTTGCTTCCCTATGCTGATCCATGATCAGGCATTTGTCAACGACTGTCTTGTTACCGTTTCAAGTCATATAGACTGTCATTTCTCTCAACACATTATTATCATTTTCTAAAGTAGGTCTTGTCTTGTATCATCAAAAATTTACCCTAAGGTAAATATTTTATTAACTATAATGTTTCTTGCCTGAAAGTTGGCCTGGTTTGTTGCATGTGGAAAGACTGCTTCACTGAATGGAAATGAATATTATACAATCATCAAGAAACGTCTCCAGTTCTGATCTTTAAATGAAAGTGAAACAGCTGAAGTTGATTTGGCCAAGAAACTAAGCTGAAGAGGTCTTAGTGGGCCCTTGTGGTGCAGTGTTAGCGTCCCTACCTTTAAGGCAAGAGAACCATGTTTAAATCTGACTTGCTCTAGAAGTGTGTCATAACATGCCTGAACGAGTTGATTAAGAATTATAAAAATGCTGAAGAGCTCTTGCAGCAACGTCCTGGGACTGAGATTAGGTTATTCCTGTCTAAGAGTTTTATGATAGCACTATCAACCAAACCAAAAGAACTGCAGATACCATAAATCAGGAACAAAAATAGAAATTGCTGGAAAAGTTCAGCAGGTCTGGCAGCATCTGTAAAGAGAAATCAGAGTTAAAGTTTCGGGTCCAGTGAGACTCAGAACTTTGAGTTAACTCTGATTTCTCTTCATAGATGTTGCCAGACTTGTTGAGCTTTTCCATCAATCTCTGTTTTTGTTTCAGAAAAGATATACCAGGATTTCACTGGGAATGGAAGTTTTGAGTTTTAAAAATATGCTGGTTAGACTGGGACATTTTCACTGGAGCATAGGAGGTTGAGGGGTTTATAAAATCATGAGGGGCATAGATCAGGTGAATAGCAACGGTCTTTTTCCCTAGGGTGGGGGAGTTCAAAACTAAGGTGCACATTTTGCAGGTGAGAGGAGGAAGATTTAAAAAGATATGAGGGGCAACTTTTTTTACACAGGGAATGGTCACATGTGGAATGAACTGCCAGAGAAAGTGAAGGATGCAACTACAGTTATAACATTTAAAAGACATTTGGATAAGTACGTGAATAGGAAAGGGTTAAGGGATATGGGCCAATGCAGGTAAGTAGGACTTGTTTGGTGATAGAATATGGTTGGCTTGAACTAGTTGGACCGAAGGATCTGTTTCCATGATTCCATGAATCTACATATTTAACATGCATTGACTATGACTCTATTTCTTGGTTTCTTGGGAATATTCATGATTCTCATGTGTCAGAATAATCGGAGCAAGAGATATGTTGGAGGAACAATTGTTGGAGAACTATGTGGGGCACCAAAACAATGGTTCATACCCAGCTAGAAAAAACTGGAGATTATTTAAGTGAAAAAGGCACAGTATCACAAAAATAAATAACTTTGGAACCTATGCCAGATTTTGAATCTTGTCAGTTTTCGGGTTGGGCAGCAAAGCAAAACTATATCATTATTTTCTCACTACAGACATGTACCGTGTCTTTGGCAGACAGCTGAGAATGTAATAACTTCAATAGCTTGAATAGATCAAAAGCCTTATAGCTAAAATTGCAAAGATTGCCGTGATACTGCTCTGTCGGCTGACAAGGGAAAAGTTAATCTCACAAAAATCAGTTTAAAAACTCTTTCAAAAAATATCTCAGACAGTGCTATTTTTTGGATAGCTGGTTTTGAGGTACTGTACCTGTATTTTTGAACCAGCGACAAGAAAATAATGGGAAGTTGATTAGTGTCCTTATAATACCGTGCAAACACAACAAAAGCGAACAATGCATCTGCATTGCTATGTCAATCCTTTCTCATATAAAAAGTCCTCAATTGAAAATTAATGAGAAGCAAATGAATGTGAATGGAATTTAAGGAAAATGAACCTAATTCAGAAGAATTCTGGAAGAGACTAGTTTCCTGGTGTTGGCAAAGGAACTACACAACCAACTGAGAGAAAATACTTAATAATTTATTGAAGCTAATGGCCTGTTCTTTATGACAAAGTACACTTTAGCTATATGATATTATTCATTGTATCATCAGATTTTTAAAAGTATAATATTTTATCTTGAGTCATACAAAATAATCAGAGTTGAACTATAACTTGGGAAATACCGCACTTTCTGAGCAATATGTCCCAAAGAACACAGCACAAACTCTGCCCTTTTATGCACTTCCACCCAGTGTGCCTGTACAGCATGGAACGCCTTTCAATGGATTATTGAAATTTATTCAATTTTACAAATTCCTACTTTAGAAATTAAACCAGTCTGACTCCAAACCAAACCACAAACAGGTTCTAAACAAGGCCTCACACCTAACACGCATTGTCCGACCTAAAATGTTACCTCTTCTTTACACTAATAAAATCTTTAGTTCTCTCAGGCAGTGACTTGAAAGAAATTCGGGGATTTACATATACATATTAATCAATTAAAACCTTCTAACTGATTAAAGATTTAACAGTATCTTAGGTTTGTTAAATATATCTTTATCAGTGGTGTGACCCCTTGATCTTTTACTTATAAATTCTGTATCTGATGCCACCTCTCTCATCAACATCTGAAGAAGGAGCGAGGCTTTGAAAGAGATAGTAGGAACTGCAGATGCTGGAGAATCTGAGATAACAAGGTGTAGAGCTGGATGAACGCAGCAGGCCAAGCAGCATCAGAGGAGCAGGAAAGCTGGCATTTCGGGCCTAGACCCTTCTTCAGAAATGGGGGAGGGGAAGGGGGTTCTGAAATAAATAGGAAGAGAAGAAGGAGGCGGATAGAAGATGGATAGAGGAGAAGATAGGTGGAGAGGAGACAGACAGGTCAAAGAGGCAGGGATGGAGCCAGTAAAATTGAGTTAGGGAGGCGATAGGTCAGTCCAGGGATGACAGACAGGTCAAGGGGGCGGGATGAGGCTGGTAGGCAGGAGATGGGCATGGGGCTTGAGATGGGAGGAGGGGATAGATGGGAGGAAGGACAGGTTAGGGAGGCGGGGACAAGCTGGACTGGTTTTGGGATGTGGTAGAGGGAGGGGAGATTTTGAAGCTTGTGAAGTCCACATTGATACCATTGGGCTGCAGGGTTCCCAAGCGGAATACGAGGTGCTGTTCCTGCAACCTTCGGGTGGCATCGTTGTGGCACTGCAGGAGGCCCAGGATGGACATGTCGTCTAAGGAATGAGAGGGGGAGTTGAAACGGTTCGCGACTGGGAGGTGCAGTTGTTTAGTGCGAATCGAGTGTAGGTGTTCCGCAAAGCAGTCTCGAAGCCTCCTCTTGGTTTCCCCGATGTAGAGGAGGCCACAACGGGTACAGCGGATGCAGTATACCACATTAGCAGTTGTGCAGGTGAACATCTGTTTGATGTGGAAAGTCTTCTTGGGGCCTGGGATGGGGGTAAGGGAGGAGGAGTAGGGGCAGGTGTAGCACTTCCTGTGGTTGCAGGGAAAAGTGTCGGGTGTGGTGGGGCTGGAGGGGAGCGTGGAGCGGACAAGGGAGTCACGGAGAGAGTGGTCCCTCCGGAAAGCAGACAACGGTGGGGAGGGAAAAATGTCTTTGGTGGTGGGGTCAGATTGCAGATGGCGGAAGTGTCGGAGGATGATGCGTTGGATCCGGAGGTTGGTGGGTTGGTACGTGAGGATGAGGGGGATTCTGTTTTGGTTGTTATTGAGGGGAGGGGGTATGAGGGATGAGTTGCGGGAAATGCGGGAGACACGGTCGAGGGCGTTCTCGACCACTGAAGGGGAGAAGTTGCGGTCCTTGAAGAACGAGGACATCTGAGATGTTTGGGAGTGGAATGCCTCATCCTGGGAGCAGATGCGGCGGAGGCAAAGGAATTGGGAATAGGGGATGGCATTTTTGCAGGAAGGTGGGTGGGAGGAGGTGTATTCTAGGTAGCTGTGGGAGTCGGTGGGCTTGAAATGGATATCGGTTTCCAGGTGGTTGCCAGAGTAGGAAACAGAGGTCCAGGAAGGAGACAGAGGTATCAGAGATGGTCCAGGTGAACTTGGGGTAGAAGGCGTTATTGAAGTGGATGAACTGTTCGAGCTCCTCGTGGGAGCACGAGGCGGCGCCGATACAGTCATCAATGTAATGGAGGCAGAGGTGGGGTTTAGGGCCAGTGTAGGTACGGAAGAGGGATTGTTCCACGTAACCTACAAAGAGGCAGGCATAGCTTGGGCCCATGCGGGTACCCATGGCCACCCCCTTTGTCTGTGGGAAGTGGGAGGAATTGAAAGAGAAGTTGTTGAGGGTGAGGACGAGTTCAGCTAAGCAGATGAAGGTGTCGGTGGAGGGGGACTGGTCGGGCCTGCAGGACAGGAAGCAGCGGAGGGCTTGTGTTTTCAAATACACCTGTTGGACTATAACTTGGTGTCGTGTGATTTCTGACCTTGTCCACCCGAGTCCAACACCAGCACTTCCACATCACACCTTTCTTGTTGGTGGAGTAAGCCACTGAGGAACAGATGCTAAGATATCCAGGCTAAGTTGTACCTCACCTTGTTCAGGATTTTCTTAATTTGTACAGCATCTGTGGGGGCAGAGGATAGTTTACTGCTGCTAAGATCTTTTCACAGCCTTGAAATAATGAGTAATAAGACTGCCGGGCACTGGAAGTATCATAGCTGTTTTCTGTTTAATTGCTAGTGGTGCACATGATGATGATGATGATACTGTGGTCTCTCCACCTGAGTAATACTTCAGTGCAAACTCTTAAAGGTTGATATGAAGAATTCCTATGATCATTTTGGTTTGACATACACATCTTTCCAACATTGAAAAGTTCTGTGCTACTGAATGATTGTTCTTCCAATTAGTGAATCTTAAAATTTGGTGATAATTGTCCATCCAACTGATATTTTTTGATATGAAACAAGGTCAAAATTTGTCAGATGAGTGACCTTTATTGTGGGATTATGCCTTCTGGTCTTAGATTCTTCCACAAGTGAAAACAGTCCTTCCACGTCTACCCTGTCAGGACCCCAAAGAATCTTGAATGATTCAATAAGGTCACATCTCATTTTTCTAAGCTCCAATGAATACAGGCCTAAACTATTCAACCTCTCCTTAAAAGTCAGTCCCTCCATGCCTGGGATCAGCCTAGTGAACATTCTCTTCCAAATCGAGTATATCTTTCCTTAGATAAGGGGCACAAATCTGTTTATAGTGTTCTAGCTGTGGACTGACTTGTGCTTTTTATATTGTTATTAAAACCTCTTAGTTTTATACACCATTCCCTTCAAAAGAGAGGCTAACATTCCATCTACCTTTCCCATTACCCATTAGCTTTTTGTGATTCAAACACAATGACTTCCAAATCCCTCTGTTCTGTAGTTTTCTGCACTCTTTCTCCACTTAAATAATATTCAGCTCCTCAGTTCTTCCTGCCAAAGTACATGACCTCACATTGTCCCAACCTATATTCTGTCTGCCAAGTTCTTGAACACTCACTTAACCTGTCAATATCCCTCTGCAGATTCTGTGTCATTCTCATCACTTGCCTCCCCAACTATTTTTGTATCATGTGCAAACCTTGCTATGGTATATTAAATTTCCTCATCCAGGTCATTGATACACATCGTAAATAATTGTGGTTCTAGCACTGAACCCTATAGCACACCACTAGTTAATAGATTGCCATTCTGAAAATGCCCCCTCCCCTTATTATAATTCTGCCTTCTATTAGTCAACCATTCCTCTATCCATGCTAATATACGACCTTCAACACTATGGCCTCTCATTTTATTAAGTAGCCTGGCACGGTATCTTAACAAACCCCTTTTGAAAATCCAAATATCTATTGCTCACTCTTTCTCTATCCTGCCTGTTACCGCCTCTAAGAATTCTAATAAATTTATCAGGCACGGTTTCCCCTTTAAGAAGCTATGCTGACTCTGACTCTGCTTAATCATATTACATATATCTAAATGTTCTGCAAGTACATCTTTTCCAATAGGCTGTAATATTTTCACAATAACAGCAGACATTAAGCTATTTGGCCTGCAGTTAGATATTTTTTGTCTCCTTCTCTTTTTAAGTAATTGGCAGTTTTCCAATCCTCTTGAGCTTTTCCAGAATCTAGCATTCTTCAAAAATTACATTCAGTGCCTCACATCTCTGTAGCTACTTCCTTTAATGTCTTACAATGCATCCCATAAGGTCAGGGAGCTTATCGCTCTTTAACCCTAACCTTAGTTTCCATAGCACTTTTACTGTGGTGATGATTAACATATTTATTGCCTCTCCTCCTTTGGCCTGTTGATTCTTTTAGCAATTTTGGAATGCTATTATTGTTTTTCACCATGTTTCAAAGTACTTACTCAATTCTTCTGCCATTTCCTGCTTCCCCATTATTATTTCCCCAACTTGTTCTGTAGGAGGCCAATGTTCATTTGGTTTCTCGCTTTCGTTTTACAAGTTTTTAAAAACTCTTTCTGTCTATCTCGATGTTAGTTAGAAGTTTACCCTCAAAATTCAACTTCTCCCTCTTCTTTTGGGTTGTATTTTGTTGGTTTTTAAAACTTTCCCAATTCTCTTGCTTATCTTTGTGTGTTTTTTTTCTTTCAATTTGATGCTATCCTTAACACCCCCATTTAACCATTGTTGGTTTAGTCCCTTCCTAGAATCCTTCTTCCTCACTGGCATACGTCTTTGCTGTAAACCATGAACTATTTTCTTAAATATCTGTCACTGTTCTTCAATCGCCTTTGCTGCTAAACTCCTTGTCCAGTCTATTCCAGCTAGCTCTGTCTTCATTCCTTTTAATACCTTTATTTAAGCTTAGTACTGTCGTATCCAGCCCAATTTCCTCTCTCTCAAACTGAATGCTAAATTCTACTATGTCATGATCACTGTTTCCTAGAGGACCTTCTACTCTGACATGATTTATTAAACCTGCCTCATTACACATCGCCAAACCCAAAATAACTTGAGCCCTGGTTGGATCCACATATTATTCTCAAAAATGTCCTTAATACACTTTATGAATTATTCCTCATTGCTACATCTTCCAATCTGACTATCCCAATCTACAAGAAGATCAAAGTGACCCCTGATTAATGTACTGCCTATTTTACTTACCTTCATTCTCTCCTGATTTATTCTCTGTCTCATTGTATAGCTAGAGGATTTGAGTATGGGGAGGTCTTGCTGCAATTATACAGGGCATTGGTGAGGCCACACCTGGAATAGTCAGCGCAGTTTTGGTCTCCTTATCTGAGGAAGATGTTCTTGCTATAGAGGCAGTATAGTGAAGTTTACCAGAATGATCTCTGAGTTAGCAGGACTGACATATAAGGAAAGGTTGAATCAGTTAAGATTATATTTTTGGAGATCAGAAGAATGACAGGGGGGAGGGGATGGGATGTCATAGAAACCTATAAAATTCTAACAGTATTAGACAGGATTGATGCAGGAAGGATGTTCCCAATGGCAGGGAAGTTCAGAACCAGGGTCACAATCTAAGGATGTGGACGAGCCATTTAGGCAGAGATGAGGAAAAATTCCTCACCCAGAGAGAGGTGAGCCTGTGGAATTCATGTCCACAGAATACAGTTGAACCCAAGACATTATATGACTCCAAGAAGGAGTTGGAGATATCACTTGGAGTTAAAGGGATCAAAGGATATGGGAAAAAGGTTGGAATAGACTATTTAGTTGAATGATTGGCCATGATTATAATGAATAGTGGAGCAGGATTCAAGGAGTGAATGGCCTCATCCAGCACCTACTTTCTCTGTTTCCATGTTTACTGCTAGGTGGCCTATCGTCTACTCCTATGAGTGTCACCTTCTCTTTTTATTTCTTATCTTAACCTATATGGGTTCTACGTCTTCATATCCTAGATCATCTCTTGCTATCATGTTTATTCCATCTTGTACAAACAATGCTACCCACTACCCTTTCCTTCCTGCCCACCTTCTTCTTGAACAGTTACACACCCTGAATATTTAGTTCCCAGCTTTGATCTCCTTGTAACTATGTCTCTGTAATGGCTATAAGATCATGCCCATTAATGTGTATTTGTGCTGTTAATTTGTTATTTTGTTCCAAATACCATGCACATTCAAGTAAATAGCCATTAATCTTGCTTGTTACCATGGATGGGTTACTGGTCCCAGCATGATTCAAGTGAAACCCATCCCACAAGACCAGTTCCCTTCTAGCCTAGTACCAGTGCCAGTGCCCCATGAACTGAAACTCATCCCAATCGCACCAAACTTTCAGCCAGATATTTAGCTTCTTGACTTTATATACCCTATGCCAGTTTGCGCATGGCTCCGGTAACTCATCCAGAGATTACCTTAGAGGTTCTACTTTTTAAGTTAGCTCCTAACTGTTCAAAATCTTTCAGCAGAATCTCCTTTCTAGTTCAATCAATGCATTTTGTATTAACATGGACCACAACAACTGGATCCGTCCCCTCCCACTCCACCTTCAACCCTGTTCCTTCTGTGTTGCTGGGTCAAAATTCTGGAATTCCCTCTCTAACGGCATTGTGAGTCAACCTACAGCACATGGGTTGCAGTGTTTCAAGAAGGCAGGTCACCACCACCTTCTGAAGGGCAACTTGGGATTGGCAATAAATGCTGGCCAGGCAGCAATGCCTACATTCCGTGAGTGAATGCCTTCAGGAGTCCTGCTCACAGCTGTAGGAAGCAGTATCCCTTAATTATACTGTCTCCTACCACTACTACATTCCTATTTCTTCCCACTGCATGAATGGCTCCCTGCACCAAGGTGTTGCAGTCAGTTTGGTCTTCCTCCCTGAAGTCTCCACCCTTATCTGCACAGCATGCAAGAACCTTGTAACTGTTGGAAAATTGTAGGGGCTAAAATTCCTCAATTGTAAACGTCTGGGCTCTTACACCCACCTCATCTGCAGTCACACCCACTTGTCCTAATCATAGGGTGCTGTGCACCCAAACAAGTGTGGGAAATCTGGCATTGTCTTTCACTAGCACAGCAGCTAGAATGCCACACAGCTCCAGGCACATAGCCAGAGAGGCTGACTCACCCTTACACACACAACTTCACTCTAACACTCTTGTCTCTGTTTAATCACCACACTACCCTGTCCCCAGTGACAACTATAGGTCCATAGCTTGTCATCTTCCATTTGGGGAACATCACATACTGGTAAGCAATTGGAAAAATCCAAACATGAGCATTTATTTACTAAGTAACAAAATGGACAAGCAGATGAAATCAAAAGAGGCTGAAGTTCACCCTGATAGTGAAAACCATATTTTGGCATGATGACTGATGAACATTTTTACAGTGCACACTGGTCTGCTGTACCCAGCTCTCACTGGAAGCAGATGTCAATAAGATCCTGTGTGGCTTATAGTGCCCAACAAAGTTGAACTCTGATACTGACAAGTACAGCTTCCTCCTCCCCAGTGTCTTCATCCTGTCACTCCTCCTCCTTGGAAGACCGCGTGTGATCCCCCAGTTTCTTAGCATCCAGCACATCACCTTGTTACCTGCTCCAAATGCACAGAGTTACTGCACATCAGGATGATGCAGCACACTCTGTCCAGATCATACTTAAGGATCTACCCTCCTCAAACTCATCCAAGCAGCAAAATTGCATCTTTGACAGCCCATTACTCTGTTCCATCATGGTCCTGGTTGAGGAACGGGCAACATTAAACCTGCACTCCAGATCAGTCAGGGGGGTTCAACAATGGCGTTCATGGTCAATGTGGGTAGTCTTTGTCCCCAGTAACCGGGCCCCTGACCGCTTTGTTTGTAGTTCCCTAACTGGCTGTACATGGTTACTTGACCACTTACCCTGGCCCTACAGGACTGACTGCTGCCCACTCCATGGAATGAACTGTCATGGATCCCCTGACTGTGAGCATCCTAAGTGGGCTACGAACAGTGGCCAAACCCCTGGACTGTGTGTGGACTGTGCCCATTATTAACGGTACTGGGACCTATGACTGACAGCAACAACCCCTTGACTGGACTGAGGACTAGCGCCATCAGTTTCCGACATGGCCATTTGGTTGAATGAAAGTGCAGTGTGTTTGCCACACAGGCAGCTGGCACATGCTGCAGGAGTTACATTGATGTCTTGCCATGCATCAAGATGTCCCCAATGCCTGGGCAAATCCCTACTGACAAACATAACAAGTAGCCTGTCAGTGTATCTGCACTAAAGAGTACCTCAATAATGCAATACTGATAGCACTTCAGCAAGAGCCAAAGCCTAAGAGACAGGGCACAGAAAACAATGCAAATGTGGATGCTGTGAGCAAGCAGATAGGCACAAAGTGAGTAAGCACTAAGAGAGTAATTGAGGAGCCTGGGATTCAGCCAGTGAGCTGGGTACCTGTCCACGTGCACAAATTGACCCTGGTGTATCTATTCAATGCTAGTTTTCACAGCAAGTCTGTGGTTCCTGCAAGTATTTGGAGAGGTAGCTTAATAGTCATGAGGGGTTAGCATATGCCAGTTGCCAAAGTCATGAATGTAGTTCATGCATATGGATCATGTCCTGAGCTGCATTTTGGTCATATGCAGCAGGAAGGTTGTTTGAAGCAAGAGAGCTGAATCTACCAGATACCTGCCCTGGTTTCCATGTTAAGTTTTCTCAACATTTAGCTTGTTTGGTGAGTTTGGTAAGATAGAATGCTGAGTACTAATGAGGCAAGTTGGGCCAATAGCAAGGTGTTTAACAAGTTATAACACCCCCCACCCCAATTTGGCAACTTGCTGCTACCTAGCGAGAAATGGAACGAGAAGCCCCCAACATACTTCTCATCCAATTCTGCAGCACGGTGGCTCAGCGGTTAGCACTGCTGCCTCACAGCTCCAGGGACCTGGGTTCGATTCCACCCTCGGGCGACTGTCTATGTGGAGTTTGCATATTCTTCCCGCGTCGGCATGGGTTTCCTCTGGGTGCTCCAGTTTCCTACCACCGTCCAAAGGTGTGCAGGTCAGGTGGACTGGCTATGCTAAATTGCCCAAAGTGTTCAGGGACGTGTAGGTTAGGTGGATTACAGGGTGATGGGTCTGGGTGGGATGCTCTGAGGGTCAGTGTGGATTTGTTGGGCCGAAGGGTCTGTTTCCACACTATAGTGATTCTATGATGATTCAAATCTCACCATAGTTGCTCATTACCGTTATCAGTTTGCCTAGGCAATTTTATGACCAAAAAATAAATCCGACTCCTGTTTCTTGCCTCAACAGTTCTATACCAATACAACACACTGTTTAAGGCAGAAAGATAAAAGACAGAAGGACTCTGTGATGATCTTGATGGATGATGGCCTGGCCAGAATGCGTCAGGACTCTTTCAATTCTATTTATTCGTCCTTCACAAGCTCTGGTTCCTTGCTTAAATTGTGCAAAGAATTTGGAACCCTGAAAGAGACTCCAACTACACCCCAGTTTTACAATTTCTGCCAAATAGAAGTCAGGAATAATAATTATTTATGTGAATAAAAGATATATAAAGATGAACATCTCTAGTTAATGCACAGACTTAAAATTTTATGATGCAAAATAAAACTTTGTCATTCAGATACCTTATTTCGAGGTTGATTGACCCAAAATGTTAACTCTGCTTTGGTCCCTGCAGATGCTGCCAGACTAGCTGAGTTTCTCCAGCATTCTGTATTTTGTCATGTTTCAAGCATACACAGTTTATATTTATTTTTATTGTTATGATTTAAAAAATAACCTGTTTTATTCAGTGAGATGTTAATGGATGAGGGTCTCTGGTGTGAAACATAATAAAATGGGACTTTAATGTTATTTAGATTACATATGCTGGCCTTAATATACTTAATTTTACAACCCACATTGACCATATCCACAAACCCGCCATTGATAGAGGGTATATTGTGAAACACCTATCGCTTAGAATCATTACACCAGCCAGATAACAGAGACAAAGGGACTGGAGTAATTTAAAATACTGTTAAGTGCTATAATGGAAGATTCAGTCAACTGGTGAAATGAACTTCAATGGGCTTCTTCCATTCTTATTTTTCCAAATTGGGCATTCCCTACGCAATGTTGGGACACTGGAGAGCAGATTGAAACTCTCATTTTTCTTTTGCTCAAGGCTAATACCTTTGTAGTTCTTATTCTTATGTAAATTCCACATAAGCTATAAGAAATTTTACCCTTAATATGAATAAAATGGTGGATACACAGCTTGTCTGCTTCATTACTTATTCTTTGTCATTTTCGTCTTCAGGTTGTGCGGCTATTTTGTGACCCTGAATATAAGCAAGTGTAACAAACTGTACTATGGCACAACTAAAGGTGTAAGAGCCTCCAATCAAATGATCATGAGCATGAAAAATAAAAATACTCCTTTTTAAATTGGGACTAAATATATCCTGTGTGCATCATGCAAATAAAATACATATTGAGAATGGCTGAAAATAAACTTCCTGCACCACAACCCACATTACTCACTCACGCCAGTGGCTTTTGAGTTAGGCAACAGATGCCAACTGGTGGCGTATTTGCAATGAACCACAGTGTCCTTCTGATTATCTTATGCGAACGAGTAGGGAATCAGAACCAGTCAATATGGAGCAGCATTTGATTCAGGCCAAGAATTTTAAATATTTGTTCTTGGGATGTGGGAAGCACAGACAAGGCAAGATTTACTGTACATTCTTAATTGCCCTGAAGGCATTAAAAGGCAATCCCAAAGTGTGAGACCAGAGTTACACATATGTCTGACAAGCTAGAAATGATCGATTCCCTTTCTTGAAGAACACAGTGAACTAGGTGGGATTTCATGATAATTTTATAATTCTCTAGTTCATAAGTAACCAGATTTACTGCATTCTATTTCACAGCTTCGTATGATGGAAGTTGAAATCACTATTTCCATATATAGATTTCTAAATTGGAACTCTCAGTGCTAGGAAGTAACAATAAGAAAACATAAAGGGGGAAAAAGTGCCCTGCAAACACAAAAACCAGCAGTAGATAAGAGTTGCGCTTGAACAGAAGGGAGAGAAAGCGGCTACAAGGTCCTTTCCTTCCACTTGGTTTCTGCCAGGTGCTCCAGTTTCCTCCCTCAGTGCAAAGAAGCGAAGGTTAGATGAATAGGCCATGCTAAGTTGAGATCATAGAGACTTTATCATGACTTCCAGGACATCTAATGTCACCATTCTTCATGAGAAATTGTGGCCAGTGAGTGGATGGGAGAAAAATCCAGTACTGGTTCGTAATCTCTGCCATTGTTTGCACATATGGGGTTAGAAAGGATTTGTGAACAGTAGTATTGTAAGGAGAAAGGGAGAGGGATATCTCATCAAGGTGGCTTAAGGCCGCACCGACTGAGCAGGGCTCATTTTCGTTCATGATCCTAATGATATCTGGTGAGACTGCACATACCCAACAAGTACTTAACAAGCAGTAACTTCAACTATAATTTTAATTTCATATTCATTATCATAGTGTGAGTTATAATGCTTGAAATTACTATTAGTTATAAGTGTGCTTAATACTTATAGCAAATTCCTCACCTGGCTAATTAATAGATATCCTAACCTGCTTAATTGAATGGGTTAGTGTCTCAGTTAAAATAGTGGAGAGTGGTTTTTGATGCGAGTGGGTTAAGTGTTCCTATGATAATATTGCCTTAAAAAACCATAACAGTAATTAACAAACGGAAGGAAATACAATAAAAATTTACACTCTTCAACAGCTTACGTTTTATTTTCATAAAATGAGCTGAACAAGAGCTGCAAAGTCTTTGAGTTTCATTAAAGGTTTATGACTTAAAAGCTCCAATTCCTCCTGCTTTACGCCTACATTTAAGCAATATAAGATGCTGGTAAATGCACAAGGGTATGCCTGTATGATCCAATGCAAATACCAGCTGTCTGGGGTAGACAGGCTCGTGGCCACAAAGCTGGGAGTTGTCAGGAAAACCTGAGCTCATTATTGGAATTGATGTTGAAGTGAAAAGTACTGAAGCTGGCTTAGGCAGCCTAGTGAGGTGGCAGAGGTTGAAAGCATTAAGCTACAGCAAGTTCTACCGGACTAGTAACGCTGCCAATCTTTTCATGTGCAGTGATTAATATTATGTGGCAAAGTTCTGAAACATCCACACAGGTGCATAGAGCCAAGACGCCAGAATTCTTGGCAGCACCTCAATCAATGTTAAGTTAAAAGAAAGTGATTTCTCCAAACATAAATCAGTTACAATTTCTACTTTTGCATGAAACCTGTTCATGCCTTTGCTCAATTGACATTACCGTCATACCGTTTGCATGCTGCCAATAATAAGCAAACTTTCAATCTCAGGATTAATCAAGAACAGTCAACATGGTTTTGTGAAAGGGTGATCATGTCGTGTTAACTTGATTGAATTTTTCAAAGAGGTAACCAGCTCTGCATTCAATACGTAGAATCCCTACAGTGTGGTAAGAGGCCATTCAGCCCATGAAGTCTGCACTGACCCTCCAAAGGACATGGCAAATGGACCCAGCCTCATATCCTATCCCAAAAACCCCATTTACTATGGCTAATCCACCTAACCTGCATATCTTTGGACTGGGAGGAAACTGGAGCAGAAACCCCATACAGACATGGGGACAATGTGCAGACTCCATACAGACAGTCAGCCAAGGCTGAAATCAAACCCAGGTCCCTGGTGCTGAGAGACAGCAGTTCTAACCACTGAGCCACCATGCTGCTCTTCAGCAAGGCTTTGGATAAAGTCCCACATGGCACACTGATAATGAAGGTAACAGCCCATGAGATCCAAAAATTGTGACTAATTGGATTTAGAAATAGCTGAGTGGCAGAAAGCAGAGGGTGATCATTAAAGGGTGTTTTTGTAACTGGAAACCTATGTCTATTGGGGTTCTGCAGGGATCATATTGGGATCTTTGGATAACAAGATGTAGAGCTGGATGAACACGGCAGGCCAAGCAGCATCAGGGGAGCAGGAAAGCTGAAGTTACTGGGACCCTTGCTTTGTATGGTGCATATAAATGATTTAGGCTGAATGTAGGATTGATCAGTAAAGTTGCAGATGATATAAAAATTAAATGGGATGATAAATAATGTGAACGATAGCCTTAGATTATAGGAGAATATAAATGGGTTGGTCAGATGGGCTGATCAGTATCAAATGGAATTCATTCCAGATTAGTGTGAGATGATGTCTTGGGCAGGACAAACAATGGCGGCAGGACCATGGGAAGCACCAAGGATTGGAAGGACCTTGGTGTACATAACCACTGGTCCCTTAATTTTATGTATATGTAATTTTATGTATAAAATCCATGATTTTAAACCAGTAAATGTCAGACAGCACATTACTGAAAGACCTCCTGGAGTGTTAATAAAAGTTTGTTTATCAATAAATGTTTGGCAGTACAGAACTTAGACATTGCAAAAAGGAGACTAGAAGTTGAAATTTTTGGTCTTGTACTCATCAGAAGACTTGAAAAAAGAAGTATGATGCTCTGAGTGCAAGAAGTTACATACTGTACATGAATAAACAAGTTTTATGTAAAAGGAATTTACACAAACATCGTATCTTTTTTAAAAAATCACCTAAACTCTGCTGCATCCCCACGGAAGCACGCCAATGAATAAGAATCTACCTGTCTATTCTGAGAATTAAGATTTATGGTTAACTGTTCTTGCTGCAACTCCATGTCAATAATGATCCAACCAAGCTTCTCAATCTGCATCAATCAGTGTCATCTTTTTCAAAGATAGTAGGAACTGCAGATGCTGGAGAATCTGAGATAACAAGGTGTAGAGTTGGATGAACACAGCAGGCCAAGCAGCAGCAGAGGAGCAGGAAAGCTTGACGTTTCGGGCCTAGACCCTTCATCAGAAATGGGGGAGGGGAAGGGTGTTCTGAAATAAATAGGGAGAGAGGGGGCGGCGGATAGAAGATGGATAGGGGAGAAGATAGGTGGAGAGGAGACAGACAAGTCAAAGATGTGGGGATGGAGCCAGTAAAGGTGAGTGTAGGTGGGGAGGTAGGGAGGAGATAGGTCAGTCCAGGGAGGACAGACAGGTCAAGGGGGCGGGATGAGGTTAGTAGGTAGGAGATGGGGGTGAGGCTTGAGGTGGGAGGAGGGGATAGGTGGGAGGAAGGACAGGTTAGAGAGGCGGGGACAAACTGGGCTGGTTTTGGGATCCGGTAGGGGGAGGGGAGATTTTTAAGCTTGTGAAGTCCACATCGATACCATTGAGCTGCAGGGTTCCCAAGGGGATTATGTGGTGCTGTTCCTGCAACCTTCGGGTGGCATCGTTGTGGCACTGCAGGAGGCCCAGGTTGGACAGGTCTGAGGAATGGGAGGGGGAGTTGAAATGGTTCGCAACTGGGAGGTGCAGTTGTTTAGTGCGAACCAAACTGAACCGAGGGATTTGGAAGTCATTGTGTTTGAATCACAAAAAGCTAATGGGTAATGGGAAAGGTAGATGGAATGTTAGCCTCTCTTTTGAAGGGAATGGTGTATAAAATTAAGAGGTTTTGATAACAATATAAAAAGCACAAGTCAGTCCACAGCTAGAACACTATAAACAGATTTGTGCCCCTTATCTAAGGAAAGATATACTCGATTTGGAAGAGAATGTTCACTAGGCTGATCCCAGGCATGGAGGGACTGACTTTTAAGGAGAGGTTGAATAGTTTAGGCCTGTATTCATTGGAGCTTAGAAAAATGAGATGTGACCTTATTGAATCATTCAAGATTCTTTGGGGTCCTGACAGGGTAGACGTGGAAGGACTGTTTTCACTTGTGGAAGAATCTAAGACCAGAAGGCATAATCCCACAATAAAGGTCACTCATCTGACAAATTTTGACCTTGTTTCATATCAAAAAATATCAGTTGGATGGACAATTATCACCAAATTTTAAGATTCACTAATTGGAAGAACAATCATTCAGTAGCACAGAACTTTTCAATGTTGGAAAGATGTGTATGTCAAACCAAAATGATCATAGGAATTCTTCATATCAACCTTTAAGAGTTTGCACTGAAGTATTACTCAGGTGGAGAGACCACAGTATCATCATCATCATCATGTGCACCACTAGCAATTAAACAGAAAACAGCTATGATACTTCCAGTGCCCGGCAGTCTTATTACTCATTATTTCAAGGCTGTGAAAAGATCTTAGCAGCAGTAAACTATCCTCTGCCCCCACAGATGCTGTACAAATTAAGAAAATCCTGAACAAGGTGAGGTACAACTTAGCCTGGATATCTTAGCATCTGTTCCTCAGTGGCTTACTCCACCTACAAGAAAGGTGTGATGTGGAAGTGCTGGTGTTGGACTCGGGTGGACAAGGTCAGAAATCACACGACACCAAGTTATAGTCCAACAGGTGTATTTGAAAACACAAGCCCTCCGCTGCTTCCTGTCCTGCAGGCCCGACCAGTCCCCCTCCACCGACACCCTCATCTGCTTAGCCGAACTCGTCCTCACCCTCAACAACTTCTCTTTCAATTCCTCCCACTTCCCACAGACAAAGGGGGTGGCCATGGGTACCCGCATGGGCCCAAGCTATGCCTGCCTCTTTGTAGGTTATGTGGAACAATCCCTCTTCCGTACCTACACTGGCCCTAAACCCCACCTCTGCCTCCATTACATTGATGACTGTATCGGCGCCGCCTCGTGCTCCCACGAGGAGCTCGAACAGTTCATCCACTTCACTAACACCTTCCACCCCAACCTTAAGTTCACCTGGACCATCTCTGATACCTCTGTCTCCTTCCTGGACCTCTGTTTCCTACTCTGGCAACCACCTGGAAACCGATATCCATTTCAAGCCCACCGACTCCCACAGCTACCCAGAATACACCTCCTCCCACCCACCTTCCTGCAAAAATGCCATCCCCTATTCCCAATTCCTTTGCTTCTGCTGCATCTGCTCCCAGGATGAGGCATTCCACTCCCAAACATCTCAGATGTCCTCGTTTTTCAACGAGGGATGGAACCAGTAAAGGTGAGTGTAGGTGGGGTGTTAGGGAGGAGATAGGTCAAAGAGGCGGAGGTGGAGCCAGTAAAAGTGAGGGTAGGTGGGAAGTTGGGGGGGATAGGTCAGTCCAGAGAGGATGGACCGGTCAAGGGGGCAGGATGAGGCTGGTAGGCAGGAGATGGGTGTGGGACTTGAGGTGCAAGGAGGGGCTTAGGTGGGAGGAAGGACAGGTTAGGGAGGCGGGGACAAGCTGAGCTGGTTTTGGGATGTGGTTGGGGGAGGGGTGATTTTGAAGCTTGTGAAGTCCACATTGATACCATTGGGCTGCAGGATTCCCAAGCGAAATATGAGGTGCTATTCCTGCAACCTTCGAGTGGCATCGTTAAGGCACTGCAGGAGGCCCAGCATGGACATGTCATCCAAGGAGTAGGAGGGGGAGTTGAAATGGTTCGTGACTGGGAGGTGCAGTTGTTTGTTGTGAACCAAGCATAGGTGTTCCACAAAGCAGTCCGCTTGGTTTCACCGATGTAGAGAAGGCCACATCGGGAACAGTGGATACAGTATACCACATTAGCAGATGTGCAGGTGAACATCTGTTTGATGTGGAAGGTCTTCTTGGGGCCTGGGATGGGGGTGAGGTGGGCGGTGTAGGGGCAGGTGTAGCACTTCCTGTGGTTGCAGGGAAAAGTGCTGGGGGTGGTGGGGCTGGAGGGGAGTGTGGAGTGGACGCGGGAGTCACGGAGAGAGTGGTCCCTCTGGAAAGCAGATAAGGGTGGGCGGGGAAAATGTTTTTGGTCGTGGGGTCAGATTGCAGATGGCAGAAGTGCCGGAGGATGATGCATTGGATGCGGAGGTTGGTGGGTTAGTACGTGAGGACGAGGGGGATCCTGTTTTGGTGTTTATTGCGGGGAGAGGATGTGAGGGTGAGTTGTGGGAAATGCGGGAGATGCCGTCGAGGACGTTTTCGACCACTGTGGGGGGGGAAGTTGCGGTCCTTGAAAAATGTCCTCGTTTCCCTGCACACCAGTGCAGGGAAACCCAAGGTCAGGAAGTCTGATTAAAGTGTCTGCGCTTGAAACTACTGGTTTGTTTCTAATAGTAATTAGCCTGTGTTAAGTTAATAACTGACTGTGTCAGTTTCACTGTTTTGAATTTGCCTTTTTAACCCTTGTATTTTTATTCACCTTTGTTTTACTTCCCTGTTTATTACTTTTGCCTTTTTAATTCTTATGTTATATTCACCATTGCATTTCATAAATGCAGAGATTCTTTGCTTTAAACACCTGTCTACTGCCTTCTTCACTTCACATTCCTAAATAAGTCCAGTGTCAGAATCAGGGATCTGGGGTGATTTGAATCACCTAAAAATCAACAGATTACTTAAATTTCCACGTTGAATAACATTTGGAGGAAGCATTGAGGGTAACAAGGGCACAGAATATACTCTGGCTGGGGAATTTCAAAGTCCACCAGCAAAAATGGCTTAGTAGCAGCACTAGTAATGAAACTGGTTGAGTCCCAAAGGACATAGCTGCTAGACTGGGTCTACTGCAGATGGCAAGGGAACCAACAAGAGGGAAAAACATATTTGACCTCATCCTCACCAACCACCTTCTGCAGATACAATCCATGACAGCATTGGTAAGAGTGACCACTGTGTAGTCCTTGTGGAGATGAAGTCCCATCTTCACATTAGAAAATATCTTATATAATGCTATGTGGCACTATCACTGAGCTAAATGGGAAAGACAAGGAGCTCAAGACCAAGCATCCATGAGCATCTGCTCAGATTTTAAATTATTTTATTTGTTTTGCTTTCGTGGTGGAATCAAGTATACTTAAAAGGTTCACACCTTTTTATGTTAGCTTTTTAACAGCAAATGCCTGTATCCTGAATAGAATGGTCAGCGAGTCTATTAATCCACATCACTTATAATGTGACAAAACATGAAATGTCAATTTATACATATTTAATACATTTGGAAACCACAATGTATTTATGGAGGTTTTCCTCCAACACCTGTACTAAAAGGAAAAATGGAAGATAAGGCATTCAATCAGTTAGTGGCGACATTAAATGAGTCCTGGACAGAACCAGTAGTAGAATAGTAGCAGTCTACAAAGAAACAGGTATACCATCAAATTATTAACAGGACAGAGTCTGACAACAGCACCTTTCTAGGCTCAGGATACTAATTAGTAATAATTGGCCTGAGTCATTAACAGTGGCCAAGATACACCACCCAGTCATGGGAAGACAAGGACAATTGTTCAGGCTTGTAAATGCTTTTCTGATTGCTCGCCTTGCACTTTCTGGCTGCTAAAGCAACATGAGTGAGCTGTTTCAGGACAACAGTCAGTAAGCCCTAAGATTAATATAGTGCTGGGTATGTGCACAAAACTGTAAAATTTATCCATTTAACTCAGTGCCAGACTTGTTTTCCTGTGGGTTTGGTACATTGGAATGATTTAGAAATAAAAGGGAGGGCTAATTTTCTAAAACTCAGTAGGGCACAAGTTCAACTAGCATCAAAAGTGGACAATACTAAATAAATAACTTGGAAGTACAGATAGTGTTAAATCTGGCAGTAATTTTGCAAACAGCAAAATCTCAAAAACAGCAATCGTTTTAGTGGTTTGTAAGAGTAATAATTGCAGTATCAATTAAAGAAGGAATTGAAGGAATTATCAGCTCTTTGAGTACTACCATGGAATGGTTATCCATTTGAAACACTGGAAGAGGCAGATGAGGCCTTAGTTTAAAATTTCATTCAATGGATGGTAACAACAACGCAATATTTCTTTAATGTAACACTGAAGTGCTAGCCTAGGTTATGTACTCAAATCCTGGAACAGGACTTGAACCCACAACCTTCTGACTCAGAGCAAGTGTACTCAACTGAGCAAAACTAGCAAACGAACAAGCAATGCCTAATCTTGAGATAGGTTTCTTCTGGGCACCTCCAATGACTCATCACTCAAGTTCTTATGGGTTTTAGGAAGTTTAAAGAATAAACCACGTTAAAGTCAAATTCATCCTCCGAAAAGGGCTCCTGACATGTCAACAGGCCATCATTGAAAGCAATTACAGAGTCACTGTGCATTGTTCTAAAATGTATCTGACACATAATCATCTACTCAGCCGTTTGTCCCTTTCTTTCCAAAAGACAGACTGCTATCAGTGAGAAACACAAACATTGCTATCTTGATGAGGATAAAATCTTTCTATCAGCCTTCTTCCTTGTGGAACTATTCCTTCCCTGTGTATGTAGAGCATTCAGTGAGCAGAATCATGGCAAACCACAGGAAGAACAATTTGAAATGTCAAGAAAACAAACGATGCAACATTATTTTCCTTTTGGTTATTGATCAACTGTATTTTAAATTATTTACCCACTTTTTTCTCTTCTCCTGCAAGTACTTCATATTGCTCACAAAATCATATCAGTCACAAGAATTCAGACATTTAACTTGGGGCTTTCCACTCCAGGTGTTAGAGTGGGGAGACATTCATCCACTCGGCCAGTTAAACTTCAAGAAAAGATCTTGAAGTCCTCAATGTTTCATGAGTTTATTTACAATTTTCACTTCAATGCTGAATATTTTTCAGAAAGACAAAGAAGGACTTGCATTTATTTGGAATCTTTCATAATCTCAGGACATCTCAATGAGTGATAGTGCCAACAAAGCACTTTGGAAATAGAGAGACACTTTTGGAGTTTAGAAAGTCCAGCAATTTCCACAAAGTGAACTCCTAAAAACAGTAATGGGATGATAGCCTGATAATCTGTTCTTGTGATCTCGATTGAGAGATAAATATATACCACAGAAAAACATGCCTTCTCTTCTTCAAAAACAATGCTATGCCAACTGGACATGGCATTGGTTTACTACCTCATCTGAGCAACACACACGCATTTATACAGTGTCAGCTCAGATTTTCGTGCACAAGTCTGAGGAGTGGAACTTTAACCCACAATCTTCTGACTTAGAGGCAAGAGTGTCTACTTACAGAATCTCAAATGACCCTGGCATAATTAGCTTTGGCCTACAAAGGACTACAAGTATCGTCCACTATTACAGACAGAGGGTGAGGGAGGGAGGGGGGAGAGACAGACAGAGACAGTGAGAGAGAGAGAGATAAACAATTGGTAATATAAGTTGAGGGACATCAATCTGCATCAACAATGGGACGCTTAGGAAGCTGGTCCCAAACTTACTTCAACGAGAGCAGGAATTAAACTCACACTATTGGCATTATTCTGCACCATACACTAGCCATCTAAACTAACCAGCCAATGCTGATTATGGCAGAATAGCAGAATTTCCTGATTTCTGGAGACGAGTAAAGGAAATCCCTTACAGTGAATTCTGTGCACTGATGAGTCATTAAACATTATTATTTCTTACTACGGAGATGTCTAAGATCAGACTACACCACTGAAGGAAGATATGCGGTGGCTACTAACAGGGAAAACATTTTGTTTAAAACTGGAAGTTCTTCCTATTGGAATTAGACAGATTAAACAGAATTGTTATATTTGGCTGCAATTCTGAAAAACTCAGAGTTTTAACAGGAAGGGATCTGAAGGTGTCTGTATCAGCAATGTGTTACTTCCTCATGATGCACTGTCCAAGTCACACTGCTCTTTGATTGTATTCATTTCAGCAGTTTATTTCAGATTTCCTTGATGAAAATTGCTGTGCTGAGCACATTGCTCATTTTTCCACTGATCTCTGGCTATAACAACAGCATATCCTTAAGGATGGCAAAATTCATTTTTGACACATTTTCACAACCAAACTCTTAGGCCTGAATCTTTGCCAAATTTAAACGTCTGACACAAGGGGTTCTTAACGTTTCCCCATGGTCACATCAACAGCTATTTAGCAAATTTATATCTGAAGGAACTGTACCGCAAGATATACATTTAAAAGAAAAAGATAGGTTGTTAGCTATTGAATGTCTCTAAAATGCTTATTGCTATGTCAGTAGAATAAGGATATGATATCAGTCACAAGAGTTCAGACATTTAATTTGGGGCTTTCCACTCTATGTGTCAAGAGCGGAGAGGCATTCATCCACTCGGCCAGTTGAACTTTAGAAAAGATATCAACTAATAAAATTGCATTAGCAAAAATTATCCAGATGAGTAAAAAATGGCACACTGGAAAAGTAAACAGTAAGACCATTTTTAATTCCTTGATTTCAAAATCCCTTTGTGAAAAAATTGAGGTAGCTTTCAAAAATAATTAGACCCCAATGACTCTCAAACTAATAAACATTAGTTTCAAATAAGGAGACAAAGAATCAATCTGAACTCTGTAAATGACAGCGTCAGTTGAATGTTAAAAAATGAACTTGGATTTATCTTTTGCCACCCACACTAAAATAGAATGCTGCCTGTGAAGAGAACATGCGACAGGAATTGTTGTATGTGGAAAAACTGTTGTACTGAGCAATGTTGGTCCAAATAACTCATTCAAATGTGAACTCCAGCATCATAAGAAGTTGATCTCATGATTCAACCAAATCTTCTGCACTTTGTTTCTATCAGGTGGGGTCTTGCAGAATTTACTCTTTGGTTTCGTCTTTATTTTCAGTGATGGGAGTTTACTCTTAGCTCCTGATCTTTAAAAAAAGCCTGGGTGGTTAATTTTTTTTAAAAAATTCATTTGCAGGATATAGATATCATTGGCAAGGAAAATAAAGCTCATGGTGGGGGGGGGGGGGGGGGGGGGGAGAAATGACAACATATTGACATGGGTAGAAGAACAGCAAGCCAGCAGGAAACAGATAGCAGTCAAAAAAGGACAATTTTCTTGTAGCCAGGATGTAATGAGCGATTTGTCACAGGATCAGTGCTGGGCCCTCAGCTTTTTGTAACTTATATAAATGATTTGGCTGAAGGGACTAAAGGTGTGCTTGCTAAACGTGCTGATGGCACAAAAATATGCAGGGAAGTAAATTGTGAAGAGCGCGCAAGAAGGTTATAGAGGGACATAGATAGGCTAAATGAGTGGGCAAACATTTGGCAAAGGGAGTATAAAATGTGCAATTCTCAATTTTGGCAAGAAAAATATACAAAAAGGAACCATATTATCCAAATGGCAGAGACTGCACAGTAAAGAAATGAAAAGGGATCTGGGTGGCCTCGTGTATGAATCAGAAAAGGTAAATATGCAGGTACAGCAAGTAATTAGGCAAGCTTATAGAATGTTATTGTCCTTTCCAAGGAGAACTGAATCCATAATTAAGGAGATAATGTTTCAGTTATACACTGGTATGCATTATGAAACCATATCTGGAATACTGGATCACCTTAATTAAGAAAAAATGTAATGCATCAGAAACTGTTCAGAGAAGGTTTACCAGAATAATACCTGAAATTGATGGGTTGTCTTATGAGGCATATTTGGACAGACCAACCTTTATTCCATTTATAATACATGTGCTGGACTCTTGCATCATTTGAGGATGGGGATATTTATGGAGCCATTTCATAGACAGTTGTTCATTTGTTCACTTCCATTTGTGACTGGATGTAGCAGGACTGCAGAGCTTTGATCTGACCCATTGGTTGTGGAATGACTTAGCTCTGTCTATCATTTGCTGTTTACATTGGAAGGCTTGCCAGGAGCAGCACCAGGCATGCCTAAAAATGTGGTGTCGATCTGGTGATGCTATAAAACAGGATTATTTGCATGTTAAACAGTGGATGCAGCAAGCAATAGGCAGAAAAGTGATTCCACAAGCAATGGATAAGATCTAAGCTCTAAAGTCAATGCAACAACTTGACAGTGGATCAACAGCAGCTGTGGCACAAAAGCCTAATAGGTTAATGAATCATTTTGGTCAAGGGATTGTGAGAGGCACAGGCAAAATTGTGACCTGTTTTTCTTTTGAAAAAGTGAAAGAATTTTGATAAATAGGGACAGGGTTGGCATGTGAAAATCTAGGCAGCTGTTGTATTGACATCTGTGAGTTTAATCTATGTGTTATTGCAGTTCAGTTTGTATATTTATGAATAGTTATTAATATTTTGTTCAAATCTAGTGGTGAGTGAGGAGGGTAATTGAACTTGAACATGTTTAGGGACAAGAAAGTCCTATGTTATTGTTTAAGCCGCCTTGGAGGTGTACGAAGACTGACGGATCTTACATAATAAGTCACCGATCAATATAGTGACAGTCACATCATAACATGCAGGAGTCAGAGACCAGTGCATGAGTAAGTAGCAAATGTGAGTTGTTCTACAGTCTAACAGTGGCAGTAGTGTGTGCAGCACCTGCCCTGTGCCACTTGTGCAGAGATTGCTAAAATAGTTCTAGCAGAAGTCATGCACCAGTACTTCACAGACCACATTACTGTCATAAACAGTGTTATGTTTACATAAATACTAGAAATTGGCTGATGTCCTTTTGCTCAATGGTGTTTAAAGAATGGATGTGACAATCTGTTCCCATTCTAAACCAAAAGGCAGAATGTTACAGAGTATAGTGGAGCACAGTAGAAGACCAGAGTGGACTTTAGCAGGAGACATCAGCAAGAAAAGAATAAATTCAAAGAAAATTCAAATTCAAAGCACTGGACCTTAAGACAAGCAAAGGCTGTAAAAACCAACTGAGATAATTCACGAAAACAGTACAGTGCTGTTCATTTAATAGAGTCCGACACAATCTCAAATACAGTTTTGCCTGAAACTTCTCTAAAAGACATCCAAAATATGATTTGTATCAATTCACTAGCCAGTGCCTGTTAATTTATTATAGAAGGAAACATATCTCTTTGATTGCATGACAGGCATTTCATTCTATGAATGTTTGTCTCTGCTCTGTGGGAAGGCATTGGTTCACTGTCTGGTGATGCTTCATCTTGAGTCATTTTACTTGGCAGTTACTTTGCCATTTGTGGTTTGTCATCACCTTCCGTTCTCAGAGGAAGGGAAAAGAGGTTTGTGCTATGTCCTGCTCAGCCAGAACAGGAATCAAGCCTAGCACTATTCTGAACCACATGCTAGCCATCTAGCCACTTGTTCTGAAGAAGGGTCACCGGATCTTAAAAATTATCTCTGCTTTCTCTCTACAGACACTGCCAGACCTGCTGAGTTTTTCCAGCAATTTCTGTTTTTGTAATCAACTGAGCTAACTGGTCATGCTGGACATAACAGGCTGTAATGGCAGCTATTTTGGGAATTTTTTTTTGTGGATCTGATTTCCCATTTGAATAGTATCTCAGGGAGAAGTTATTTTTCATTTGCAGAAGATCAAAAAGTGAGACTCAGTAGAAGATCAAATAAATACAAAATGTGGCAGATGCAAACGGAAAGTGGTAGAAAAACTCTGCTGGTCTGGCAACATCAGTGGAGAGAAAATCAAAGTTAATATTTCGAGTCCAATATAGTTCTTCAGATGAACCCAATAACTCTGTTTCCCTCTCTACAGATGCTGCCAGACCTGCTAAGTTTCTCCAGCAGTTTCCATTTTCATTCAGTAGAAGATGATTATCTCAATTTGCATTCTAGGAGGTGTCATTCACTGAATAAGTTCAGTAGTTCATTGCTTCTGTTGGCTGGTTGCTCATTGGTGAGTTTTGTGCCATTTGCTTTTATTGTTAACTTGCTGCTATTTGCCGATTTTCAATTAGCAATCTTCTTACCTAATGATTTGTTATTCATTTGCGACAATTCCCACTTATTTAGGAATATTCAAGGTGCACATTCAGTGCACGTTCATTGTGACTCATTGTGTCTTCATGAATTTGATATTACAGCCAATTAGTACATGAATGTAGCAGACACTTTGCATGTGGGAATCATGAAGACTAATGGAGACTTTTACCACTACACATGCAAATGAGGCATAAGCCTGTTACTTGTGTAACTAGATTTATGGTCTGATTCTTTATTCATTTCATTAGTTCTTGCAGTAAAAACAGGAAGTCCACAAAGCATATGGAGGATATAGATAAGTTTCAGGGGGATTCTTTGTTAGAATATATGTATTTCAGATTTCTTCAGTTTTTTCTCAATCCTCCAGTGTTGTTTTATGAAGGCATCTGGTGCAGGCTCCAAATTGTGAGAATATGTTTCGTTCTTTTCTTGTTCTTAATAGACAATTAACCACAGGACCTTACTACTTTACAGTGTACAGTGTCAATGTACAGATCATGGCACGTTAAGGGCATTAAGGCCTTTACAACTTATTGACAATGAAACCAATAAATCTTCCAATACCCTGATAGTGATCTGGACTATGTCTATGATGTTTGGACCAGATTTTGATCCTAAATTTATGACTAGTTGGAATTTAAGCAGGGATTCTCCACTGCAAGCTCTGTGCAGCACCTGGAGAAATGGTAATGACATGGTTAAAAAAAAAAAGCCTTTCATGTTAGTTGTCTGAAGATTCCCCTGATCTTTCACTGAAGTTACAGCAGGAAATTGGGAAAACCTGTATAAGTCGGAGACACTAGTTACAGGGCTGCTGCACTGAGGATGTTACCATGCATGGTAACGAAACATCTGCGAAACAAGAAACCAGCTCGGCGAGCCAACCAACTTCAACAACCTCAACACCCATAACCCGAGCTACAAATCTACTCCAAAACCTTAGCTACTAGTTACAAAATATTAAATTCAACATTTTATCACCAGTTGCATCATGGGAAAACCACCACCTGCAAGCTCTCCCCCAAGCCACATATCATCCTGACATTGAACTATATCGCCATTCGTTCATTGTCTCTGGGTCAAAATCCTGACCTCTCTCCCTAGCATCAATGTTAATTATCTCTTTCATAGGAGAACCATTTGGACTGTTAATATTTATGAGGAGGCAGGAAAAAAATGACTGAGGAATCCATCAAATCTGGGTGTGAAGTTCTGTCAAACTTAATCACAGGACCCCTTATCATTCTTTTATTCTGTTTCCCTGTCTAGCAGCAAGCCAGCCTGGCCAACAGAATTGTCTGGAGGCTACAACCAGGGCTCCTTGGAAATGCCACCAAACAATTTAGAGATGCCGTAGTTCGGTAAAGTCACAATTAGGCGAGGGTAAGATTTAATAAGGTTGAAGGTAAGAGAGGATGATGATCAGGAAAGTGGAGAAATAGAGGACAGTGGAAAGGGCAAATGCAAGCAGGAATTGGTGAGAAAGCAGCGATGGGGAAAGGAAGAAAATGTAGAAATTGGGAGAGGCGAGAAAGCTAATCATTGAGATGGATGAGCTAGGGTAGAGATTGGGAGGGATGGGAGGGAAGAGGGTGGCAAGTTATTGGTGAAAAAAGAGTGGGAAGTGGGAGAGGGAAAACATTTGGAGTTGGGAGGAGAGACAGGATGACATTCGGGAGTGAAGAGAGAGATAATATGGATTGGGACAGGGAGGGGTGATTGATAGGGAGAGAAAGGCTGAAGGTTATGAAAAACTAGTTTTTTTTGTCAGTTATATATTGCAGTTTAAAGAGAGAGTGTAAAAGATTATATTTTGTGCTTTAAAATGTCTGGTCCATGCTTCAGCTTTAGATTCCAGGTCTACTTACAACTTATTTAATTTTCTGAGTCCTTATTCAGGCTTAATCAAACAAGTACAGCAAGCATCTATAATGAACAGGGTCATATGAATTAAACAGAATAATTGAACATTACTGGAGGGAATGGGATTTGGAAGAGTAGACAATAGAGAATGGGATTGGGAGAAAGGATGATATTGTAAGATAGGAGGCGGTAGGCATTGAAAGAAGACTGATGATGGTGGTTGGTAAAGCAAGGGGATAGGGAGGAGGAGATACAATTGTAAAAAGGAGGGGTGAGAGAGATTATGATTGGCTATAGATTTCTTTGATGCTTCTTAAAAAGATAACATAGTCTAAGCTACAAATGATCAGCTAAAAATAGAATTAGGAAGTGACACCATACTATGGTTTTCTTTTATTCTTCTGGTTTTGAAATGTAGTTGTACAGCTTTTATGGAGAGGGTAACACTTTGATTTTTAAATTTATGAAAAATAAATGGATATTGCTGGAAAAAAAAATTTCAAAGTTTTTTTTTAAATTGAGCATTCATCAGGAGAATTCACAAGAATAGCAATTTAAGTGGAAAAGCCAACATTTATCCTATGGAAGAGAAGAGTGCTGATTGATTAGCAAGAGGGATTTAATTGGAACAGCATTCCCATCTGAAGGCATAAGTTAACTGCCAAGCATTCTTTAAATTTTAAGGCAGAAAGGTTGACTCACTGATAAAGGCATTGCTCTAAGGAATGAACCAGTGAATGGCTGTCACTTATTTTGTTGAGTTGAATCGGTTGTAGTGTGTAAATGTGTATGTACATCTGCCCACTTACTAAACGTATTTAAAATTCCTTAAAACTTGTTTACGTTCTCCTTATCACTCTTAATACTGGTTCTGTGTTGTCAGCATCTACATCATTGATATATATTGTGAATATGAGGGGCCAAACCACTGATCCCTGCAGCATCATACTTGTCAGTGCTTTCCACTCCAAAAGAGACCTTTTTATTCCTACAGAGATAGCAAGAACTGCAGATGCTTGAGTCAGAGACAACACAGTGTGGAGCTGGAGGAACACACCAGGCCAGGCAGCATCAGAGGAGCAGGAAAGTTGACATTTCGGGTTGGGACCCTTCTTCAGAAATGGGAAGGAGAAAGGGAGCTTGGAAATAAATAGAGGAGGATTGGGGCTGGGGAAGGTAGGTGGGACGATGATAGGTGAGTGCAGGTAGGGAGTGGTGGGGACTGGTCAGTGGGGTGGGAGGGGCAGTTGGTGGGAGAGAAGATGGACAGGTTATGTCAGGTCAAGGAGGCAGGAATGAGAGGGAGGGTTGGTCATGGGCTGAGGCCGGAGGTGGGGAGATTTTAAAACTGGTAGATTCCGTGTTTTGGCCATCTGGCTAAATATGAGGTGCCACTCCTCCAGTTTGTGGGTGATGTCATTGTGACACTGAAGGAGGCCCAGGATGGATGTGTCACCCAGGGAGTGGGAGGGGGAGTTAAAATGGTTGGCGACCGGAAGGTGTTGTTGTTTGTCGTGTACAGAGAGCAGATGCTCTATGAAACGGTCTCCGAGGCTATGCTTGGTCTCACTGATATACAGGAGGCCACATCAGGAGCAGCGGATGCAACAGACCAAGTTGATGGATGTGCAGGTGAACCCCTGTCTGATACGGAAGGTTTGTTTTGTGCCTTGAATGGAGGTGAGGGGGGAGGTGTAAGGGCAGGTGTAGCACTTCCTGCAGTTGCAGGGAAAGGTGTCGGGGATGATGGGGTTAGTGGGGAATGTGGAGTGGACAAGGGACTCACGGAGAGAGCAGTCCCTATGAAAGGTAGGCAGGGGTGGGGAGGGAAATATCTCTTTAGTTGTGGCGTCAGATTGTAGGTGGCAGGGAATGATACATTGGATGTGGAAGTTGGTGGGGTGAAATGTGAAGACAAGGGATTCCCCCCTCTGGTGATAGAAAATGTCCTCCAACCGTATCTCTTGCACTTCCCGCACTTCTGCCCTCACATCCCCTCCCCCCAACAAATATAATTACAGAATTCCCCTTGTCCTCACATTTCACCCCACCAACCTCCGCATACAACGTATCATTTCAAAATGCTCCCAATCTTCAGGCGTTTTCTACTTATTATAGAAACTTTAATGACCACTCTTAGGATTTAATACTACACTTAATTTCTTTTGATAGTCATAGTTGGGCCATTTTTCCTGTTGTGCTCTTTCACCTGAAAGGAATAAATAACTCTTGCAATGCACACAATAGTTCCTAAAATATGAACCACTGCCAATCCGCTGCTATGCTTTTAATGAAGTTACAGTCTACTGCATCCAACCCACCCTTCATAATTCCTTTTGTTTAAATTAGGACCCTAGTTTCAGATTAGACTACTTCACTTCCTTTCCCAATGAAGAGTTTTATCATGTTATGCTATTTTTTCTAAAGGACCTCTCAAAGCAAGACTACTAATTAACCCCTTCTCATTGCGCCAAACCAAACCAAAGACACTAGACTGTCTTTTAGTTGCTTCCTCAATGCGCTAGTCTAAAAAAGCATCTCGTACACACTTCACAAATTTATCCACAACAGTATTATTGCTAATATGCTTTTTCCAGTCCATGCATAGATTAAATCCCCCATTATCACTGTACTACCTTGTTGTATGTATCTCTAATTTCCTGTTTAATGTCATCCCTACTTTATCACTATTGTTTGGAGGCCTACAGACACTAATGTTTTCTGCCCCTTGTTTCTTTTCAGCTTCAAATATCAATTCCATATCTATATTTTCTGATATTCTTTCTTACTATTGCACTGATTTCATCCTTCAATAACAACACTACCCCACTTCTTTTTGCCACTTGCCTGTCCTTCCTAAAGATTGAATACCCTTAGACATATATTTCCTAGCCTTGGTCATCCTGCAGCCATGTCACTGAAATCATAATCATATTATACTGTTTACAACTATTTGCACTGTTAATTTGTCTACCTTATTGCAAACGCTCATAGAATCCCTAGAGTGTGGAAACAGGTCATTTGGCCCAACAGGTCCACACTGACCCTCCGAAGAGCATCCTGCCCAGACCCATTCCCTTGCCCCATCCCTGTAACCCTGTATTTCCCATGGCTAGCCCACCCAGCCTGCACACGCCGGAACACTATGGGCAATTTAGCATGGTCAATCCACCTAATTTGCACATCTTTGGACTGTGGGAGGAAACTGGAGCACCTGACGGAAACCCACACAGGCACAAGGAGAACATGCAAACTCCACACAGTCACTCAAGGGTGGAACCTAACCCGGGTGCCTGGTGCTGTGAGGCTGCAGTGCTAACCGCTGAGCCGTTGTGCTACTCTATGTATTCAGATATGGTGCCTTTACCTATTTGACAGTCTTACACATTTTTGTACTAAGGCCCTATTTGCTGCTAGCCCTTGCTTCCCCTGCTTTCCACTTTTGTTCTCTACTTTTCAATCTTTCATTTCCATCTTTGCTTCCCTCAGTCTTGTCTCCCTGCTTGGTCTCCAATCCCCCGGCTCTCTAAATTAAACCCTTCCACACGAGAAGATATTGGTTCCAGTCCTGCTGGGGTGCAACACATCCGGCTTGTACAGATCCTCTCTTCCCAGAAATGATCCCAATGCTTCCAAGAATTCAAATCCCTCCCTGCTACAATTCCCTCTAGGCACACATTCAACGGATTTATTCTCCTAGTCTGATCTCATTGGCTTATGACACTGAAGTAATCTTGAGAATACTACCTGTTTTTTTTTAAATTCATTGCTTAGTTCCCTATAATCTCTTTGCAGGAACTCATCACTATTATGACCATGAATCACACTCTTTGGCTGTTCTCCCACCCTTTTCAAAATGTCTTCCAGCCATTCAGTGATATCCTTAACTCTCACATCAGAAAGGCAATGTACACTCTTGGTGTCATGTCTGTCTGTCTCCTTATAATAGAATCCCCTATCACTATTGCCCACCAGCTCTTTTTTCTGCTCTTGTCTGTGCAGCTGAGCTACTCCTGGTGTCCCAGACTTGGCTGTCACCATGAAATCATCTCCTCAGCAGTATCCAAAGTGGAAAATCTGTTAGAGAGTTAGATGATACCAGAAGAGTTGTGCACTCCTTGACGAGTGCTTTTTCTCTTTCTGCCAGTCATCCATTTTCTTTCTACCTGTGTACTCTTTACCCGTGGCATGACCGTGATGCTGTATATGCTTTCCAAGGAGATCTCAGCCTTGCTGATAGTCGACAGTGACACCAGCCACTGGTCCAAATCTGAAACACAGATTTCCATTAGCTGCAGCTGAAGATGTATGCTGCACACATAGTCACTCGGGACACAGGAAATGTCCCTTACTTGCCACATCACATTCCACATGGCAGTTCTGATTTGTCATGAATTATCCTTAAATTATTTTCTTTTTGTTTATTCCATCACAAAACACCTCAGGTAATATTTGTTTATAAAGACTCTTCTATCCTCCAAATATGGTTCTTAAGTTGGGTGAACAACATAGAAAAGCAGGGCAGAGGCTAGGAACTCTGAAGCAAAAAGTAGGTCAATTCCTGATGCCCAAAGCCTGTCGACCATCTACAAGCACAAATTAGGTGTGTGATGGAATATTCTCCACTTACCCGGATGAGTGCAGCTCCAACAAAATTCAAGAAGCTTGACATTGTCCAGCACAAAGCAGTCCACTTCACTCACACAGTGTTCACAAACATCCAGTTTCTCCACCACTCAGTAGCAGCAGAGTGAACCATCTTCAAAATGCATTGCAGAAATTCAGCAAGACTCCTTAGATACTGCTGTCTAAACCCACAACCACCACCATCTAGAAGGATAAAGGCAGGAGATACATGGATAGATCACTACCTGAAAGTTCAACACCAAGCCACTCACCATCCTGACTTGAAACTATCTCACTGTTCCTTCATTGTCATTGGGTCAAAATCTTAGAACTCCCTTCCTAATATTGTGAATGTAGTTTTACCAAGTGGATTGCAGCAGTACAAAAAAGCAGCTAACCAGCATCTTCTCCAGAGTGTTACAGACCAGACCAAACCCCGAATCCCGCGTCCCTCAAATATTTCAAGGAGAGAGCCTAGACCCTAACTTTTATCTTTTTAACGACAAGTGTAAAGTGCTATGCTCCAGATGTAATTTGATTGGTTACACTATTCCAATTTAAGCAAAACACACTTTATTCTTACCCTACTGTTAAAATGCAAATAAAAGAAAGAAGAATTGATATAACTTTAACTCTATTGGAAAACTTAACAGAAATACAGACTATTTAACTACTATACAGCAACTGTTCCAATATTGTAATATGCCCTTGGCAAAGGCAAATTCAATAAAATAGATTGCCTTACGTTTTTCCAGTCCAGGAGAAAAGAACAGCAAAAGAAAACTCTGGTAGAGAGACAGAGATATGCAGCTTCCACAACAAATTTCAAAACCCCAACAACTACTGAAAACAAAACTAAAACTGGTTCTATGGCATCCTGAATCCACCGATTCATGCTACTTCTATTAGTCCAACTTTAAAAAAACCCAAGGCTTCACAAGCTGTCTATTGGCTCTGTACCTACAGCTCAAAACTCCCTTCAAGAAGAAACCGGGACAAAGTATACCTCTTAAAGCCATCATATTGACACAAGAGTAACTCAGGATGGACATTAAAAAAAAAAACATTGATTAATATATATATAATAACTGAAATACACCTTTCAGGAAATATATCATCTATAATAATCTAAAACTTTCAAACTAGCCAGAATCAATAATATCTAGAACAGGATTAAATCCATGCTATTCATTTCCAGATAAATATATTCACATTCTGTGCCCATTTGGGAAATGGAAAGTAATAGTAACATGATGTTCACCCACATCAAACGTTTTACTTGCTCCAGTTCTAACAAGACTTATTCATTGATGTTTATCCATATTTCAACATGATTTATTACATTCAACATTTCTTTAAACATTGAGACTTTAATCTCAATTCAGAAATCACAGGCAAGCTGCTGAAATTGAATGAAATTCAATTGAAATCGTCCATGAGTCATACAAGTAAAAATGTTAATACAACAGCTGACTGTGCAATAAATGGCTAATGTTTAATATATCAGCAGTTTTATAAAGACAAGTACAATTCCACTGCACTATGAATTCTCCACCTCCACTCTATCCAGGTCTCTCTGTATTCTGTAAACTTCAATCAAATCACCCTCATCCTTCTGAACTCCATCAAGTACAGACCCAGAGTCCTCAACTGCTCCTTATATGACAAGCCCTTCATTCCTGGGATCTTATAAACCTCCTCTGGACCCTGTCAAAGGCCAGCACATCCTTTCTTAAAAACAGGCCCAAGACTGCTCACAATATTCCAAATACGGTCTGACTAGAGCCTGACACAGCCTCAGCAGATAACAAGCATGGGGCTGGATGAACACAGCAGGTCAAGCAGCATCATAGGAGCAGGAAAACTTGATGTTTCGGGCCTAGACCCTGCATCAGAAAATGCCTCAGCAAATGCCTCAGAAACAGCCTCAGCAGTACATCTCTGCTTTGTGTTCTCGCCCTCTTGAAATCAATCAGAACATTGCGTTTACCTTCTTAACTGCCTACTGAACCTGCAAGTTAACATTCAGAGAATCCCAGACTAGGGCACCCAAGTCCTTTTGTCCTTCAGGTTTATGAAGACTTTCCCCATTTAGAAAATAGTCTATGCCTCTATTCTTCTGACCAAAGTGCGTGGCCTCACACCTTCTCACATTATATTCCATCTGCCAATTCTACGCCCACTCTCCTAGCCTGTCCAAGTCCTTCTGCAGCCTCTGTTCCTTCAGTGTTGTTGGGGGGTCAAAACTCTGGAAATCTCTCCATACAGCATTGTGTTTCTATGTACCGCACATGGATTGTAATGATTCAAGAATAAAGCCCAATGGTAACTAGGGATGGGCAGTAAACACTGGTCCAGTCAGTGATGCCCATATCCCACGAGTGGATAAAAAACAGGTTGGACCCAAGAGATAGGAACTGGTTGAAGGTTGATGGTGAGGTGTGCATCAGTGAGTTCATTTTTGCAGCAGCAGCGGGAGCAGTGAGAGCGAGGACCAGGGGGATGTGGGAGGTAAGTTTCCAATTTAAATACTTACCTCATGGAATCAGCGGCCTCCATTTTTGCAGCAGCAGCGGGAGCGGTAAGAGTGAGGACCAGGGGGCTCCTGGGAAGGTAAGTTCTTCATTTCGGCAGCGGAGCTGAATGGGAGCAGTTGAATTGCGTTCTGGGAACGTGAGTGAACTGATATATTTGGGCAGTGGTGGAGTAGATTAGGATTATTTACATTAGAAAGACAGAGGTTGAGGGGGACCTGATTGAGGTCCACAAAATCATGAGGTATAGACAGGGTGGATAGCAAGAAGCTTTTTCCCCAGAGTGGGGGGACTCAATTACTAGGGGTCACGATTTCAAGGTGAGAGGGGAAATGTTTAAGGGAGATATGCGTGGAAAGTTCCTTACGCAGAGGGTGGTGGATGCCTGGAACGCTTTGCCAGTGGAGGTGGTAGAGATGGGCACGATAGCGTCATTTAAGATGTATCTAGCCAGATACATGAATGGGCAGGGAGCAAAGGGATACAGATCCTTTGAAAATAGGCAACAGGTTTAGATAGAGGATCTGGATCAGTGCAGGCTTGGAGGATCTGTGCTGTAATTTTCTTTGTTCTTTGAGTTGTAATGCAAATGGATCAAGGTCTGTTGGTTGAGGAATGGCATTGGGGCCTCATAGTGCAGTCAGGGTCATCTCCTAGAGGTAGGTGGAGAGTGTTGAAATTGGGCAAAGGGATCCACAGCTTCATTTCCAAATTACATATCACATTCCTCGGTGATTGCATCCGTCTCAGACTCACCTGATGTGGATTCCAAATGAAGTTTCATCCCTTATGGTTTGAAGCCACCCACAATCACAGATATCTCTGTGACATTCAATTTTCCACAGACAGCTGCTCTTCTCACATCCTGAGATCCACACTCAGTCCCATGAGGCATCACATGCACACTCTTGACCTTTCTCTCCAACAGCATTGCTACACACTGGCTCAGGATTGTACCACTCCACAGTTCCACTTCATCCTCCGGCTCATTCGTCATGCTAACAAGGAACATTTTCTTTTCCTTTCAGGAATCAAGGACCACAAGATGCAACAACTCAGAGATACACATGGCCTCAAACGTTCCTCTCCTTCCTATCCCTCTGATTCCATCCCCTCGCCAAACCTCACCTCCTGTCGGGTATTCACCATCCCTCCTAACCTTCCACTCTCTGATGCTGAACATTCTGTACTCAGCAAAGGCATCAGCTTTATTCCTCTGCGCCCCGCCTTAATAAATTTTGGGTACTACATGGCGTTGAACTCTTTTTCGGCCGTCTTTGCCTCAGTGACCATTTCTTTGGACAAGAGTCCTCTCCCTGTCTGACAGACCCCTTCGCCCAGTTCCAATACTCTCTCCCAACCTGGACCCCTCTTTCCGGCCTTTTGCCTGCATTCAATCTGTTCATTGAGAACTGAGTAAATGATATTGGTTGTGTCAATTTCTCTGCCCCCTCCCCCCAACTTACCAAATCGAACCGACAGCACTCCATGTGTTTAGATCTAACCCTGACTTTGTTATTAAGCCTGCTGATAAGGGTGGTGCTGTTGTATTCTGGAGTACTGACCTCTACATTGCAGAGGCTCAGCGCCAGCTCTCAGATACCTCCTCCTATCTTCTCCTGGACCATGACCCTACCATGACACACAGGCCATTGTATCAACTACGGTAACTGACCTCAGTTCATCCAGTGACCAGCCCCCAGCCCTGTCTCCAAGCTGATAGCCCCCCAGCCCCGCACAGCTCGCTTCTACCTTCTTCCATAAATCCACAAACAGGACGGTCCAGGCAGAGCCATTGTTTCAGCCTGTTCCTGCCTCACAGAACTCATCTCTTTCCACCTTGACTCAGTCCTCTCTGCCCTGGTCTAGTCCCTGCCCGTACTTCCATGATTCCTCTGATGCTTTACACTGGTTTCAAAATTTACAGTTTGCAGGCACCAGCTGCGTCCTCTTTATCATGGATGTACAATCCCTTTACACGTCCATCCCCCACCAGGATGGTCTCAGGGCTCTCCACTTCTTCCTGGAGCAAAGGCCTGAACTGTCCCCACCCTTCAGTACCCTCCTCCGCCTGGCCGAGCTCATCCTCACTCTTAACTTCTCTTTCAACTCTTCTCATTTGCTTCAGGTCAAAGGGCTGGCCAAGGATACCCTGATGGGCCCCAGTTACGCCTGTCTCTTCATGGGGTACATGGAATATTCCTTGTTCCAATCCTATTCTGGCCCCCATCCACAACTCTTTCTCCAATATATCGATGATATCATTGGTGCGGCTTCCCTCTCTTGTCCGGAATTGGAAAAGTTCATCAACTTCACTTCCAATTTCCATCCTGCCCTCACTTTCACCTGGTCTATCTCTGATTCCTCCCTTCTCTTCCTTGACATCTCTGTTTCCATTTCTGGGGATAGACTAGCCACTAATATCCGTTATAAAGCTACTGATTCCCACAACTACCTGGGCTGCACAGCCTCACACCCTGTTTCCTGTACAGACACCATCCCATTCTCTTGCTGTAGTGCCCCAGCGAAGCTCAGGCAAGCTGGAAGAACAACATCTCATTTTCCACTTGGGGACCCTGCAGCCCTCCAGACTCAATATCGAGTTCAATAATTTTAGGGCCTAAACTCTCCCGTGTCCTAGCCCCCTAACCCCACACCCAATAGCCTGCCATTACACACTACCTGTTGTTAGTCACTAACAGTCCCCATTAACAACTATTCACCCGCCCAGCCAGATCGTTATCAACTTATTTGTCTATCCCACTGCTCTTCTCTCTCTTTGGGCACTATCCTTTGTTCTATCATTTACTCTCTACCCCATCTCCCATCCTATTTTACATATAAACCAACATTTTCCCAGCTACCATCAGTTCTGAGGAAAGGTCACCGGACCCAAAATGTTATCTTTGATTTTTTTCTTCACAGATGCTGTCAGACATGCTGAGCTTTTCCAACAACTTCTGTTTTTGTGTCTTTTGTGTTCTTCTTAAGATTACCAGCACCTACAGTATTTTTTCTTTATTTTTAAGCTGTTGAAAGCTCAGTTCATGTGAGGACAAAACCTAAGCCCAAACTAGCCCCATAAAATATGGGGCAGTCAGAAAACTGTTGTATGATATTAATATACAAATATTTGATGTATTCACTTGAAATTCCTGTGCTATTTAACATCATCTGTGTAATTACAAAGAGATTTAATTATTACATAGACCAATATCATATGGCATAATGTGTTCTAAATCCTAATGCACAAACTGAGCAGCTTGGTCTAAATAGGTTTCGCCCTCTGCAAAGGGTTGGTTGTACCACAACTTCTTGCTGTTGTGTGTATTTTTGTTGCCCCAATTTATATTACGCCTGTCAAACATATGTGTCACTTGATAACCAAGTGTCTAAGTGTTCTTCCGCTCAGATCATACGATCATGTTCTGGCAGCTATTAAGTTACGATGATCTGCTTAGTTATGGAGGTCTTTTCTAACAATAAATATTGTAACAACTATCTTCTGATCAGATTACTTTGATCTTCGATTGACTCACTTTAGAGGATTCAATAACCCTTGGGTTCAGGCTTTGTTTTCTTGCTCAATGTACCATGCACCAAACTAAGAACAGAATTTCTGCTCATGTTGTTTTTGCAAGAAAGAAAAGTCAGTTAATTACAATCTCCTGTGTCTTGTGCATTGAGGCAATCTATTTTTGCCACTCATATCTGAAAACAGACCACTCGTAGTTTCATCAGGTCTCATAAATAGCAGAACGATTATCTTACAATTGATGGTATATATCAAAGTTTGTAAAAATTTAGCCTTATCTCAGGATTGCATCCATCTCAAAAGTCACTTTACATGGATACATCGTTAGCCTCACTTACAGTCCTAAAGAATGTTGGGTTGGGCCTTAGTTAGGCTCCAGGCCTTTGAGCTAACCAAAAGCATTCTGGTGTATCTATTCATGATTGAGGAGTTCTTGGTACTGTTCTTTCCAGCACTGTGTCATGAGTGTGTAGTTACGATATCATATATTTTGCTAAGAGAGCTAATCTATGTTTAAAACAGACATAGGGGGCCTTCCAAAATGGCTCCCAGAAGCTACATGAATTCCCCTGTGCATTCAACTAGCAGTGGAAATACACTGGCCTTATCTCAAGAAAGCACAAGAGACCTTGTGAAATTCAATGAACATTTCCAAGCGTAAACAGAAACTTATTATCAAATACTTGACCGTAGGTGTGAATAGTTTTTCCTATCACCAAAAACCTGAAAGACTGAGAACCACTTAAGTTTAATGGCTGAGGCATTTGAAAGGTTAACTACCTGGGCCAATCCAATGCCTCGACTGAAAATATGATAAAAATAACTGCTATCCCAACTATTGTAAGTTTTAAACTATTTCAAGATTTGATTATAAATAGTCATTTTGTGCAGCAATTTCAGATGATTCTTGACAGTACTATGAGGAAAGATGCTCAGAACTGCAAAACTGAATGCAGCTAAAAAGGGCCATAATCTACAGTGCTATTAAAGAGCTTTTCATTCACAAGTCTGTTATACCTTGTCCACCTTTTGAAAGTGGTCTCCAACAATCCAACTGCAGATGCCATCACTGTGCTGATTCTGACATCAAGTTTTCAGAAAGACAATCTTCAGGTTAACCAGACTCACAATGGTAATAATTTTCATCTTCATAATTAACGTTTGTCCTATCTGTTTTCATTTGTGTCTACACTCTTAACTAATAACTTTGCCACTTTTTACTTATGTACTTTCAGCAGTAGTTGTGGAATAAATTAAATTCTTCATTTGTTTCAAAGCATAAATTCGGCTGTGGTTATTTTTAAATTGAAATAATTAAGAACAAAAACAGAGCTTATAAAGATTCTTAGCTGACGGTCCACTCTGAAGACACACCTGGTATGTGGTCAACGTATTGTTGGAATTCCTCATTTTTTTCTTCCCACCATTATTTCTCTCTTCCAAATTTGTCTTTGGGTGTCAGCCTTGAGATTTCAGAATGCTGCCTTCTTGACTTGTGATTTTGGCTTGTCCTGCCAGGCTGGACAAAAGACTGCTGGCTTTTGTTCCAGGACAGCACATATTTACACTTCCGTCAAACCAGTCTGAGTGATGATGAAGCTTGAACCTAATGGTCTGGTCCAGTGCAAATCACTTTATTTAGAGTCACAGAGTAATGGAGTTAAACAGCATGGAAACACTTCGGTCCAACTCATCCATGCCAACCACGTAACCCATCTGACCTAGTCCCATTTGCCAACATGTGGCTCATATCCCTCTAAACCTTGCCTATTCATATAGATGCTTTTTAAATGCTGCAATTGCACCCACCTTTGCCACTTCCTCTAATAGCTCATTCAATACACAAACCACTCTCTGCGTGAAAACGTTACCCCTCAGGTCCTTTTTAAATCTTTTCCACCTCACCAGGTCCCCTACCTTGTGAAAAAGGCCTTGTCTGTTCACCATATCCATGCCCCTCAAGATTTTATAAACCTTGATATGGTTACCTCTCATTCTCTGATGCTCTCGGGAAAAAAATCCCTAGGCTATTCAGCCTATCCCTATAGCCCAAGCCCTCCAGTTCTGGCAACACCCTTGTAAATGTTTTCTGCACCCTCTCAAATTTAACAACGTCCTTCATATAGCAGGGTGACTCAAATTGTGAGCAGTATTCTAAAAGTGGCCTCATCAATGTCTTGTACAGCCGCAACATGACATCTCAACTCCTATTCTTAATTTCTGACCAATGAAAGCAAGTGTGCCAAATGTCGTCTTCATCATCCTGTCTATCTATGACTCTACTTTCAGGTAACTATGCACCTGCACCCCTACACTCTTTGTTCGGCAACACTCTCCAGGGCCCTACCATTAAGTGTACAAATCCTGCCCTGATTTGCCTTACCAAAATGCAACACCTCACATTTATCTAAATTAAATTCCATATGCCACTTCTTGGCCCATTGACCCATCTGATCCAGTTCCCATTGTACTCGAAGATAACCTTCTTCACTTTCCACTGCACCACCAATTTTGGTGTCATCTACAAAATTACTAAACATACCTCCCATATTCATATCCAAATCTATTATATAAATGGACACACCACTGATAATAGGCCTTCAGTCCAAAAAGCAACCCTCTACCTCCTACCTTCAAGCCAATTTTGTATCCAAATTGCTAGCTCCCCCTGGATCCCATGTGATGTAATCATACTAAACCCACCCTTGACTGACAGATCACCTGAACCTTCAACTCCTCTAGACTCTCAGATACCCAGACACCCTGGCCCCCTCCTCCTGATCATCTGACTACTCCATTGGCCTCTCACACCTCCTGAGTCCCCGTGACACCCTGATACTCCATTGACTCCATCTGACCCAATCTCACCACCCTACCACTCTTCTGCCCTTCCCAATTGGTACTCTACACAATCTGTCAATCTACTACCCTGTCATCTGACTGACCTGCCTCCAGTCTCCCAGCTGCTCTACCATGCCAGCGCCCTATCATCTTACCCACTTAGCTTACTCACAGTCAGTCACTCACACACTGTAATATATGTCTCAACGACAATCTTTCTTTGCGTCAATGAATGAAGACTTACTAGAATATAGCTAAAAGGGACTGAAGCTTGGCTTCCTCCAATAGTCCTGCGCTACCAAAAAGGGCTCCGATTTCACGCATGCTCAACATTTCTGAAAAGACTGAACTTGGAACTCCTGGCCATAAACATGGAGCTCAGTGATAGCAGAAAAAGATAAGAGCAGGGGCTGCAATCTCACAGCTATTGTCGCTCCTGAGAAATTTTGCACTAGATTGCCAGTGAGAAAACAAAATGGATAGAAGGAATTTAAAATTTTTCAGTTGATAGAAATTATTTACTACTGCTTTCTTCGACATCTGCAGTTGTATAAACTCATTTAAATTCGCTGCTTGTCTTTCTTTTTACACCCTGAAAATCTATTTTACATTCTTCCTCTTCTTAAACTTGCTTCAGAATGGCAATGATATACATTTTATAACTTCCTGTGTTGATTTTAAGCAAAGGTGTAAGCTGTTCAAATATTCTCTGCCACACTGCTGCCTCTTACAATTAACACATCTAACGCATTCATAAAATTCCACACCCTACATATTCACCATAAGACCTCTGAGCAGGAACATTAAGAATTCTTTAATGGTCTCTCTAAAGTAGGAATACTAAGGGGTCTCGCTAAAATGACAGTAAATGCAAATGAGTCATGGGGTATTAGATGCTTGGGTTGGAGATTATGGATGGTGTTGGGAATCACAAGGGGTGACTCAGAGAACAAGAGTGCAATTTAAAGGAGGTGGTAGTTGGTAGGTGGAGATCACGGCCTGGTTTTGAAGATCACAGGAGTCATGCAAAGTTATCATTTTGTGTCTGTGACTGATCATTAGAACAGTGCTCTACAAGGTCATCGAATTCAAGTGTGGGTTGGATTTAGTTGAGAAGATGGAGTAGGCGTGGTGGTGGTAGCTTGTGATGCGAGTGTAGTGGAGACAACTGTCTTGGAGGATGTGTGGAAGTAAACACAACGGATCCCAACATAGAGATACTGTCTCAAATTAATTTGTAGGTGAGAAGGACTAGGAATCTGCCCACTCCATCAGTTCTCCAACTGCTTGGGAGGATCCCACAATACTGGAACAAAATCTAGCTCATTAACTCTGTTTCTTTCCCAACAGAGGCTGTCAGACCCACTGAATGTGTCCAGCATGTGTTATTATTTCACATTTTTTGGCATTTGTAGTATTTTGCTTTTATTTGAAGATCACAAGATATGGTTAGATGGGTCATACAATTGCTGGTTACTTGTGGACATCTTTGTTCGTCGGGTATTGTGCAAGTACTCCAGACCCACGAGCTAAGAAGTAAAACCATGAACCATGGAGGATTCAGGCCTTCCCATTATTTGTTGCTGGATAAGAGCATTGAGATCCAGGAAGTTCATCCAATAACAGTTAAGGGTTAAAGATGAATAGCCTGTCAATATTGAGTCACACCACATTCAAAGAAATTCTACCGACTATCGTAACTTCTGATAATAGATTGGTTGCTCAGTTCATGCCTCTATTAAAAACTGACCGTAGGTGGGTTAGGATTTTGTTTTGGAATTTTTATATCTTTATGTCCCTCCTACGTCACAATCAACCAAGCAATTGTTCAGCAAATACGAAAAAGTAAACAGAGGTTTTTCACAGCCAGAGGCACAATGTAACTGCTTTGGTTGAACACAGAATAGTTAACTGACAAAGGAACAGAACAGAAACTACAGCAGATTTTGAGAGAGAGTTATACAAGCCTGCAAAGTAGAAGGCAAGTATTGATAGCTCCTGAAAACTACAGAGATTACCATATATGAATAACACATGTTCTTTCTTTCAGATATTTTGTGCAGTCTGCTCATGATTTAAGACATATAGATAATATGTTATTTTTTTCCAGAATTTGGATTTCAAAATAGAAGCACTCGACATTGGGTTAGGTCTGCGAAGGGTTTTCCTTTTTTTAAAAGAATCAGAGTCTGTCCAGAACCATTGACCTACGTGAGTTTGTCAGCAAGCATGGGGCTGGATGAACACAGCAGGTCAAGCAGCATCATAGGAGCAGGAAAACTTTCCCCCCCACAGTGGTCGAGAACGCCCTCGACCGTGTCTCCCGCATTTCCCGGAACACATCCCTCACGCCCCGTCCCCGCAACAATAATCAAAAAAGAATCCCCCTCGTCCTCACGTACCACCCCACCAACCTCCGGATCCAACGCATCATCCTCCGACACTTCCGCCATCTGCAATCAGACCCCACCACCAAAGACATTTTTCCCTCCACACCCTTATCTGCCTTCCGGAGGGACCACTCCCTCCGCGACTCCCTTGTCCGCTCCACACTCCCCTCCAGCCCCACCACACCCGGCACTTTTCCTTGTAACCGCAGGAAATGCTACACCTGCCCCCACACCTCCTCCCTCACCCCAATCCCAGGCCCCAAGAAGACTTTCCACATCAGGCAGAGGTTCACCTGCACATCTGCCAATGTGGTATACTGCATCCGCTGTACCCGTTGTGGCTTCCTCTACATCGGGGAAACCAAGCGGAGGCTTGGGGACCGCTTTGCAGAACACCTGCGCTCAGAAAAGGTCAAGTTTTCCTGCTCCTATGATGCTGCTTGACCTGCTGTGTTCATCCAGCACCATGCTTGTTATCTCGGATTCTCCAGCATCTGCAGTACCTTTTATCTCTGAGTTTGTCAGCAAGCAGGTGACTGCAGAGCCTCCTGTGGTGTTAATTACCGATGTGTTTACAAGAGGTAGGATAAACTTATTTTCAGTTCAGAATAATTCAGGATGAGGCAAGGTCAATGCAGCAGCAACTTTAGTTTCACTAGGAGTTTTTCAGGGCAGTCTGGAAAATCAACCATTTCATCAGAAGCATTATCTTAGGATCTTACATAGCAAAAAGAGTTTCTTAGAAATCTGCAGATTATTAGAACTGAAAATGTTTAGGCTTGCAGATCTGTAAAAATTTCACCTCAACAGACTGGAAGATGATTAAACAATTGTCTCCACAGTCATGGCAAAGAAACTGTAACGAGTCAATTAAGTCGAAACTTAAGGAGTTGAATAAGGGGTGTAATTTCCCTAGACTTGCATCTCAGCAATGGATAGTGTTGTGAAACAGGTTGCAACTTAGTTTTGCTGAGTGTTTAAACCACTTGCGAACCACTTTCTATATTTAGATAGGTTTTTTTTAAAAAAACTTCTTCTTTTGTGCAACAAACTTCAGTTGTGGATAGCAATCTGCTGCCTCATGTGAATATGTCTCAGCGACTAATCATCACTCTAACTGAAAAAATCTCATCTAACAAGTTAGGTTATTGGATCTCAATTGGCCAATGGTACCATCACAATGGATCATAACAACTTACAAGATTGTGGTTTGTAGCCACCGTTAACCACACCTTTGAGTGATTGAACACCAGAAAGGGCATGTAAAATTAGGAGAGATTAGCACAAGTTCGAGCTGGCCTGCGTTACTTAGAAGTCAGAATGCACCACTCAAAGAAGTGTCTTATTACTGAACCATTTGCTAGAAATCATTCCAAAGATGAAATAACACGGTGTAGAGCTGGATGAACACAGCAGGCCAGCATTGGCAGTTCCTACTATCTCTATTCCAAAGGTGAACTTCACTTCAAAGATACTAAAATGCATAAACAAAACAAAAGTGGGCTGTGACAAAGCACTTCAGAGATAGTAGGAACTGCAGATGCTGGAGAATCTGAGATAACAAAGTATAGAGCTGGATGAACACAGCAGGCCAAGCAGCATCAGCAGAGCAGGAAGGCTGATGTTTCGGGCCTAGACCCTTCTTCAGAAATGGAGTACACATAAATAATCCTTATCAATCATAAGTCAAATCTCATATGCTCCCCACTTGCCTGAATAAGTTGAGCTCTCAATAACACTTAACACCCATTTCTGAAGAAGGGTCTAGGCCAGAAACGTCAGCCTTTCTGCTCCTCGGATGCTGCTTGGCCTGCTGTGTTCATCCAGCTCTACACCTTGTTATCTCTGTGACAAAGCACGGATAGTCTGCTGAAAGAGGCACACAATGGGAGACAGATCCTTTATCTAAAGGGGTCCAGGATGGCCTAAACAGAGCCACTGTGAAGTAAATAGGAGCAGATATCCATCCATGTCAACTGCAGGGGCATAGGTTAAGGGCCTAGGTGCAGAGCCACAGAAGTTCAATGAATTCTTACAAGTAGTCAAGTCATCTTCAAGGTCCCTATGATGTGTATCATAAGCCTCATTCACTGCTCAATGCACTTTACACCTATCAACCACACATAAATAATCCTTATCAATCATAAGTCAAATCTCATATGCTCCCAACTTGCCTGAATAAGTTGCGCTCTCAATAACACTCGAAGCTTGATATCATTAAAGATAAAGCTTGATTGTTTGTGGATGTAGTGCCACTCACTCACTCCAACATTAATGCAGCGTGTACCATCTACAAGATACACTGCAGAAATTCACCAAGGCTCCTTAAGACAATACCTTCAAAATCCATGACTGATACCATCTAGAAGAACAAGGGCAACAGATGCATTAGAACACTACCACCTGTACTTTCCCCTCCAAACCACTCGGTCTCCTGACTCGTTAATATATTGCTGTTTCTTCACTGTAACTGGGTCAAAATCTTGGAGCTCCCTCCATAACTGGCAATGAAAGTATACTTACCTGCAAAGGACTGCATCAGCTCAAGAAGGCAGCTCACCACCTACTTCTCCAGGACAACTAGGGATGGATCATAAATGCTCATCCAGCCAGCAATGCCCACATCCTGTGAATGAACTTTTTTTAAAATATGATACTTCATATTCACACATATATTATTGCTTCAAGCATCACATCCATATCTTGATGTTTCGGGCCTAGACCCTTCATCAGAAATGGGATCAGCATTTCTGATGAAGGGTCTAGGCCTGAAATGTCAAGCTTTCCTGCTCCTATGTTGCTGCTTGGCCTGCTGTGTTCATCCAGCTCTACACCTTGTTATCTCAGATTCTCCAGCATCTGCAGTTCCTATTATCTCTGATCACATCCATATCTGACAGCTTATATACACAAACTGCAAACTGGCATTGATAGGTCTACCAGAAATTCAGCCGCCAATGTCAATGAGCATGGAGGGCTCTGGTACCCATTTGGCATTGAGATGTGCACAGATGTGGAGCCCATCCTTTCCAATGTGGAAGCAGTGGCTAAAATCTGTCAGCATCATTGTGAACATAACAATGTTGTGTTGCCTCAGCTTCTTCTGCATTTCTTTTTGCAACTATCTAACGTTTGAGTGATGCAGTGAACCTGAAATTGAAATGGTGCCAGCTCTGATGTTGCCATAAAAGTATGGAAAGTTATTTCAGATTCTTCCCGATTGCTGCAAATACCTATGGTCAATGTCTTGCTGGGGCTCACAGCAATTCAGTGCTTTGTTGCCAGAGTTGGTAAGATGCTATCTAGGGTGTGGTAGTGGTGTCATGGAGAACAAACCTGCTGTCCTCTCACAAGAAGACAGTAGTTGTTCTCCCACTGCCATTCCACCAGTAGCCTGACAGCAATTCTGAACAGGCTGTTGCTGTCTATACCGTGATAATGAAGTTCAAAACTAGGCCTTGTTGGCCCAGAGTTACATGAAGTAATCTTGCAAATTTATCTGCAGTCTCCATCTCTGAAAGTTTGTAGCTATTGGGAACAGCATTGGTCAGAAGCATAATCAGAGACTATGGCACACAGAAGACAAGGACTATGGGAAGGCAAAGTTGCTCAGTTAACCTTTGCATGCAATACAGGATAATTTTATTGGTTAAAAAAATGATTTGAAGTTTGATTTGGCAGTACTGCCAGGTTTCTTCTAGTTCAAGGAGAATTACAGTTCAAATAATGGACAAGTTGAGCCGAAGGGCCTTCTCCCATTCTGCAAACCCATATGACTCAGTGGAAGTATGGCTTATGCACACCAATTATGCATGTGACGATTTTCACGTGTGACAAACATGGTTCACCTTATATATACTATACCCAAGTGTGTTTGGAATATGCATTGGAATCATGAGCCAGCTGGTCAGCAGATAGCACACCAGCAGCCAGCCTTGTGTGGTCATGGTGACTCACTTGCAGATGGTACATGGAGCAGTGCAGACTAATGGCATCATAACTGCACCAAACAATTATCTGCATGATACATTGAGTATGGTCATGCAGTCTTTGGATACCGAGGGGCCAGAACTTATTGCATTTACAGTACACCTTTAAATGTACATGTGGCCCCTGTAAAAATGATATGTGAGCAGTCAGTGGGAATCATGTGAAGTCACTCTATTCTGACAAAGCTGCAAGCTCTGCCTGCTTCTCCCTGGAAAGAAGCATGTAATCTCTTCTCACTCTGCATATAGTGTGCTGGCAACAGACCTTGTAGAGCTGTGCGAGATAAAGACTGCAAGACATTAAGCAAGGGTATTAAGGGATTTAGGCCTAAGGCAGATATATGAAGTTAGGTCACAGATATGCCATGATATCATTGAATGGTGGAACAGGCTTGTGGGGCTGAATGGCCAACTCCTGCTCCTATGTTGCTACCCTGTCCCCAACGTTACAGAGAGTTGTGAACACAGCCCAGTCCATCATGAAAACCAGCCTTCCTTTCATTGGCTCTATCTACACTTCCTGCAGCCTCAGGAAAACAGCAACGTAATCAAAGACCCTTCCCACCAGGTTATACACTCTTCCACCGTCTTCCATTGGGCAGAAGATACAAACGTTTGAAAACACATACCAACAGATTTAAGAACAGCTTCTTCCCCACTGTTATCAGACTTATCAGACTCATATTAGAGTTGATCTTTCTCTGCACCTACTCTGTAGATGTAACACTGTACTCTGCATTCTGTTCTAGTACCCTGATATACTTATGTAATGTATGATTTGTCTGGTTAGCACACAAAAGAATACTTTTCGCTGTATCTTGGTACATGTGACAATAATAAATCAAATCAAATTAAATCAAAATGGAAGGGTCCAAAGGTATTCATGGCCAATGTCACCCTTACGGCCTTTAGTTCGTTGCCAATGTAGAGACATTGCATACACTATTGCCCACTTACTTTGTGATGGGAGAATTAATGCCTCAACAGCCTGGGTGGATAGGGCCTTCTCCAATAAAAGTCCTTCTACCTTCTTCCTTTTCCTTTCACCATCTTGTCCTCTTCCGTGTCAACTGTGCCAATTTTCCCTGTCATGTTAGGAGCCAAGAAACTACTGCAACCATAAGGAGGAGGAAGTGATATGAGCAAACTGCTTGAAGTCAAAGCCAATGCTTTCATCACATTTACTGAACTACAGAGTTGTAAGGCACTTTAAGTAGCTGTACAAAGTGCCACGAGATCCTGTCATGCACTGGGGACCATCTATGCCTCTGAGTCAGAAGTCCCAGGTTCAAGATTCTCCCATGGAATTGATATCCAAAATCACGACATAACACAGGGATCAGCCTCCAGATCATTCCAATGCATGTCAACGGCAGGTAGTAAGATCAGCAGTGATTCCTGGTCACCCATGTGAAGGAGAGTACATGGACACTCTATCCATCTCTTCACATCTGTGTATTCTAACTTGAGTGAACTTTAACATATCACCAACATCAAAATCTTCTACTAACTCAGCAGCAGCTCGGAGAAATCAAACACTGGCTTGAATGTAGTTGATGATCCTATTAAACAACATGTAGTGGGAAGACAGGGAAGGTGGGGGAGGGAATGGGGTGAGTGATCACTTTGCTGCTGCGTGCAAGTTTTATTGGGTGAGTTTAAGACAGAGCACCAGCTGATTGGTTCAGATTAAACTGGTATTGCTAGAGTCAAATCAGTGTTACAAGTTGACTGAAGTCACAATTTGTCAATTCTGCCTGCTCTGGCGCACATTTCCAGTACTCACACTAATGACTTCATCAAAATCATGCTTTGTGCAGCTCTTGTGAAGTGTGTGTATGCAGAAATTATGCCCTTTTGAATTTGAAAAGGCAACCACATTGCTGAAATACAGACTACATGATCAATTTTGTGCTAAAGGTTTTGCTCTTAAATCTTCATTGCAATGTTCTCTCTGTACTTCTAGATCTTTTAGGGTTGAGAAGAAGGCAAATTTCAAGATAAAGCAGCTGCAACTTTTGACTACATTTAACCTATGTTTATGTTAAATCTGACCTGTAAATGCTTGATGGTCACACTACATGCCAAAAGTGGAAAAACTTCCATTATCCTGTGCTAACATCAATTACCTAAACAGCATAAAAAAAAAAATCACACAAAAGTGAGGCATTGTGTGACTGAGAGATTCTGGAAAGAGAAACATTTACAAGTTGTTCGATCAGAAGAGGATGTGCACCAGATGTCTGACACATTACACAGAATCATATTTTTAGGTCAGTATCAAGAGTTCATAGTCTTCTATAGTTGAACCATAATAAAATAAATGTCTTTATGATAAATAAATGTTAGAAATGAATGATCATATTGTATTATTCTAACTAACTACAATGCACTACATACTTGAGCAATGGTATTCAACAATCAGCTTCTTTTCATGTACTTAATACTTGCTGTTGTTCACAACTTCACTCCGGAACTGATCTCATTGGAAATAGGCCTCTCGATCCACACCCTTTATCCTATTCCACTAACATCTCACACTAGGGAGTTTACTTCTTGTAGTAAACTTTAGTTAAAGTACCTCTGCCCTTTTGCACTAATTTCCATTATGAACCAAATTCCCAGCAGTACACTCACTTGGCCTTTGTCTCATTTTACTGATGTCTCCTTCACACCGAACCATACCCCTTAGTGACCTACTTGGGAATCAAGGGTTGGAAGGATAGGCAGGACAATCACAAAAGCTGTGATCTTATCAGATGGTAAGGCAGGGTCAATGTCTGAATGACCTAATGCTGCTCTTGTTTCTTTGCCAGGTTTGCCAGTGACTGCAAAATCCAATTATTGAATCTGCAAACCTAGCATTTTGGAACTGTTATAACAAATGTCATATGTACTATTTGGCATCTCCTGTCATTTAATTTAGGACATCTTTGTAAGTTAATTGTTTAACAGTTTCAATGCTGAAAATATAAGAGCTGCTGTAACTGTAATTGAACATTCTGCAGCACTGCAAAACTCCACACTGAATACTAATAGATAGCAAGAACTGCCAGTGCTGGAGTCAGAGATAGCACAGTGTGTAGCTGGAGAAATACAGCAGATCAGGCAGCATCAGAGGAGCAGGAAAGTTGATGTTTCGGATTGGGACCCTTCTATAGACCCAATTTCTGAAGGGTCCCAACCTGAAATGTCAACTTGCCTGGTCCGCTGTGTTCCTCCAGCTCCACACTGTTATCACTGAATATTAATAAATCAATTTCACACTCAACTTGTCCCAGACACATTTATAGCCCAAGGCTCTATTCCTTGCATTCAGATGATCAAATATAAACTTAACCATTGGCTGTTAAAGTAGGATCAGCAGGGCACCTTAGCTATAGAAACAATCTCATGTGTTATTGTTAGTTTTTCTCAACCTTTGCAAACACTGCTTGTTCCTCTTACAGAATTGCATTTTAATATGACAATGATCTTCTTGAGCAGAATCTTAGAGGGGCCTGAGTGATGTGGGCTATGACATGAAATGCTGCAGAATCCTGTGAGAAATCCAGCAAGGCTTATCTCAATTTCAAGAAAAACTCGCTGCATCTTTTAACTAAGTTCGTTGCATTGATGTAAGATTCTTGCTTGGCACCAGTGAGATGGCAATTAAAGTGTATGATTAATGACCTTATTAAATGCAGATCTTGCCTGATTAATATGTAGCTTTCTATCCGACTACACACTGCTAGAGAACTAGATGCCAAGATTTCTCAACATGGAAGTTAGAGAAAGACCTCACTTTGCTGCTTGCTCTAAAGAGCTTCCATGATGGATACTAGGCACCAACATCTCAGAATATGCTCCACTGACAATAGTCACATGATCCCCATGTCTATAGACATTGACCCAAAATGTGCCAACCTCTAAGAACCCTCATGGCATATCTCTTATCCACTTTCAGTCCACCTTGCACTTCAATGCTGCACCTCAGGGTACAACTACAATTATCATTGCAGCACAGATACTTTGTGCTCAGGGCCATGCACTCAGCTCAAGGACCAGGACACATGGCTGAGCCATTTGCTTGCTCTTGTAGTACTCAGTTGCTTACCTGGATGCTCACAGTGTCCCTGCCTTGTTCTTGGCCATTTTGCACCCTGTGTGTGGCAGAGCTATTACCGTTGCTGCAGATGGGGACCAAGTGAGTAGGTGGCACAGAGGGGATATAATGTTATTTCTATCGCACTTGACATGTGAGAGATGAATGATGGAAGACATTGCAGGCAATAGTTACAATGGCAGAGAACACGCTTTGGAGAGACAAGTTACAGTTGCAGAAATAGAACGAGTATGAGGTATCGAAAAAAAGGTGGTTGCACTCGTGCTGACAGAGTGGAAGTCTTTGACCTTCCCTGTACACTGTTGGGCATTCCTCCAGCTGAATGAGACTGCACTGACCTGGGTGGCAACCTCACCAACCTGGCAGGGTCTAACTTCTTGGCCTCCTCCGCTGTTCCTGGGGTAAAGGAAGTCTCACCTCTGCACCACCCAGTTGAGCAGGATTGTCCATGTCTATGCTATAATGAGGGACATCTATTTTCCCTTGTCATGTCAAGGGCAAGTGAGAGGAATCATGGTGGGCAGTTCCAAATTAACAATGCTTATCTGGCTAAACAACAGCTGTTTAAAGATGGCACAGGTTTCTAGGCTGCCAAGCCATTCCAGGACATCCTGACAGTGGGGTGTTGCACCAGGTATGTAAAGTGATGGAGTGGGACAGGAATCATACAGGGGTGCCCCATGTGAAGGGTAGGTTGTTAATGAAGCGAGATTGGAAAGATGTTAAGAGGAAACTCACTTCTCAAGTCCCTACAGAAATCATCTATGATGTTCAATGAAACTGGCACTTAGTCAAAGAACTCTACGATTCAGCCTATCAAAATGACAAATCTTGGTCACATGGACAGTATGTGTTCCCTTTACTGTCTGTGGGTTTGTGTGTTTGTATGTAAGAAGTGTATATTTGTCTAACCTGTGAGTGTGAATCCAACATTAAATTATTTTTGCGTAAGCATTTGACAGTTTAAGAACAAAGAAGATTATTTATTCACATTCTCTTTTGTCAAAAATAATGCAACACTTCTCTCACACAGAGACTCGATGAAGTTGATGATAATATACTGTTGTACCTTATAATTACCTGTTTCTTTAGTCACAGGTCTGTGGTTTCTGATATTTTCAGAGGCTACGAGGTTTATTCAAATTTCCAAGAAATGGTGAACTTGAATTTAGATCAGATTTGAGGAATTCTTCTCTTTTCTTGCAGTCTCCTACTATCAAGGTGTTGCTATTGGTTTCCTCTGCAGCTTGAATGACTTGCAATGAGGTACATAGTTTTTTGGCAGAACTCTGTCTGCAAAGAAGTTTCTTCCGATTTTATATGCAATCTAATGACCATTCAGACTCAAAATGTTAACTCTGACCTTTCTCTCTACAGATACCACCAGACCTGCTCAATTTCTGCAGCACTTTCCGTTTTGGTTTCAGATTTCCACCATCTGTAGATTTGTTTCTATTGACTTTCTTTAGTTTTAGTCTGCCTTTTAATGGGGAGGATCTTGTTGTGCAGTGGTAGTGACCTAGCTGTGGAACAGAAGGTTTGGGTTCAATCTGTCTGAGCAGGTATCTACCTTATATTAGGTATGACTCCACAGCACAAAAGCCATTCATAAGTTGGCACTAGTTAGCAGTTAAAATTGGTCACCATTAGTCATAACTCTACATGGATTCATTTGAGTGAAAATTGAGAACTATCACAGTCGAAGATTTTCTTCGGATATAGAAATTAATTGACAGTTTCATACAAATCCAGATGAACTTTAAAAATCAAATATTTCCTAGAAGATAATTTCGAAGCAATGTAATTTAAATTCTACCTTTTTTAAAAAATCTTTGGCTCTTGATTATTTTCTATTCCAGTTTTTTGTCGTAATGGATGATATTTAGCATTGTATGCATCTTTGCATGCTACCCAAAATATTTACTTAATCAGAGCGAGTATGAAATTGCTATATGGCAGTACTTGTAAGAAGAATGATTTAGAGTGGAAATTTGGAAGCTTAGAGACCGGACGAGAGAAGAAATGTTAGAAAATTGAAAATAAGGAATGCACAAGATGACCAGAATGAGAGGAGAGTAGAGGCCTTCCAGGGGTGTAAGGCCTAATAAGAATATCACCTGATTGAGGTATTGGCCATTGTCCAAATATAGCGCCTCTGAGAGAAGGAAAGAAAGGGAAAGAACTGAAGGAAATGCTTATGAAAAATAGTTCTCCTTTTGGGAGCTGTAGCAGGCCTAAAGGAGTAAGTCAGTCTGATACGTAAAGCTATGAAGTGAATGTGCAGCTGAGTACATTTTGAGCAAATATATCAGCTCCATATTTACTAATTAATTAGTGTAGCAAATATGGAAACTGAATTTTAAATGCAATACTTTTGAAGAATAATATGCAGAATATATTCATAACCTTAATGTAAATATGCATGATATTTTTGAATGAATGAATGATTTTATTGTCACGTGTATTTTACTGTCAGAAAACCAGTAAAATACAGTGAAAAGCTTTTCCACTGTCCCCATGATCCAGTGCCATTTTGAATAGTTCTAAGAATAAGACAAAAATAGAAAGTTATAGCTTAAAGGGAATCCATCTGTTCTGAGCCAACTCATCATCATCATCTGGAATACACCTCCTCCCACCCACCCTCCTGCAAAAATGCCATCCCCTATTCCCAATTCCTTCGCCTCCGCCGCATCTGCTCCCAGAATGAGACATTCCAATCCCGCACATCTCAAATGTCCTCATTCTTCAAG
>JAHRHZ010000266.1:21858828-21872764 GCA_024137785.1 Ginglymostoma cirratum
TCAAGTTTTCCTGCTCCTATGATGCTGCTTGACCTGCTGTGTTCATCCAGCCCCATGCTTGTTATCTCGGATTCTCCAGCATCTGCAGTACCTTTTATCTCTCATCATCACCTTAATTGTATATGTTATATGCAAGTGTCATCTCAGCTGGTTGTCAGGAATGATAACTCAGCAAGTAGCCATTTTAAGGGCAAAAGAGGAAGCTAACAAGTTAGCACCATATGCTTCTGAGAACCATGCAGTCTTTTACTCCTGAAATCCTCTCCTCATTCCCAGGTCAATGGATTTGCCAAAAATGAGGTTAATGACTTGGGTGAAGTGACAGAAGAGATGCCCATCAGAGTTTTCCACTTCTGCACTTGCCAGCCTATGATTTTCCATCCATTAAATGAATGGGTGGAAAATTATGGTCTGTCAAGTACAGATGTCAAAAACCCTGGCTACAATCTCTATTTTCAGGCATATACTTTGATGGAAATCCAAACTTAATTGTGGAGACAATTTCAGATCTTTTTTCTCCTATGCTGGAGACCAAGATGTATAAAAATGCAAACATATGAAGAAATAGAAGACCAGCTGGTCCATTAAGTCAGTTCAATCCTGTAATAGTGCAACCCCTGGGATGACACATTTGGGAAAATCTCCTGGAAACTCCTCTAACTCAGAACGGGACGGAGATCATTAATTCCGCTTAACCGTCCCTCCTTTTAGTATTTGGGATGCATTACAAATTTGTTCCTGCAATTATTAGAGTGGGTAGATAATGGAAGATTGAATTTAAAACAGTATAGTATGAGATGGTCATTTCAGTAGGAAGGAATAACGAGGCTGCTAATTCCTTGGAACATGAGAAGCTAAAAGGGGTAGGAGTGCAAAGATAAACGTAAATGAATAAGTTGTTAAAAGTAGGTAAAAAATGTTAAGGCTACACAGCATGTAAACATACTACTGGGGTGCATTTGTAATGGAATAGAATGCTACAACAGGAAGGTAATTTGAACTAGAACATAGAATAGTACAATAAAGCACAGGAACAGGCCCTTCAGCCCACCATGCCTGTACTGATCATGATGCCATTCTAAACTAATCCCATCTGCGTGGACATATTCCGTATCCATACAGTCATAGAATCATAAAGCACAGAAACAGACTCATCTATGCCAACCAGGGTTCCCAAATTAAACTAGTCCCATTTGCCGGCATTTGGCCCATAGCTTTCCAAGCCTTTCCTATTCATGCACCTGCCTAAATGTCTTTTAAATGTTGTAACTGTACTTCCAACTACCACTTCCTCATAGACGCACCACTCTCTATATGAAAAAGTTGCCCATCAGGTCTCTTATAAATCTTTTTCCTCTCACCTTAAAATTATGCCCTCTAGTTTTGAACTCCTTCAAGGAAAGGACCTTTGTTACTCACCTTAGCTATATCCGTCATGATTTTATAATCTCTACAAGGTCACCCCTCAACCCCTTATGTTTCACGGAGAACATAACATAAGAACCAGGAGCAGGAGTAGGCCGTCCGGCCCTTTGAGCCTGCTCCGCCATTCAATAAAATCATGGCTGATCTTTTCGTGGTCTCAGATCCACTTACCCGCGCTCTCACCGTATCCCTTAATTCCTTTATTGTTCAAAAAAAATCTACCTTAGCTTTAAAAATGTCTACTGAAGTAGCGTCAACTACTTCACTGGGCAAGGAATTCCATAGATTAACAACACTCTGGGTGAAGAAGTTCCTCCTCAATTCAGTCCTAAATCTGCTCCCTCTAATCTTGAGGCTATGCCCTCTTGTCCTAGTTTCACCTGCCAGTGGGAACATCCTCTCTACTTCTATCTTATCTATTCCCTTCATAATTTTATATGTTTCTATAAGATCTCCCCTAAATCTTCTGAATTCCAATGAATATAATCCCAATCTACTCAGTGTCTCCTCATAAGCCAACCCCGTCAACTATGGAATCAACCTAGTGAGCCTCCTCTGCACCCCCTCAAGTACCAGTACGTGCTTTCTCAAGTAAGGAGACCAAAACTGCACACAGTACTCCAGGTGTGGCCTCACCAGCACCTTGTACAGCTGCAACACAACCTGTCTGCTTTTAAACTCAATCCCTTTAGCAATGAAGGACAAAATTCCATTTTCCTTCCTAATTACTTTTTGTACCTGCAGACCAACCTTCTGTGATTCATGCACAGAAAAGTCCCAGTCTATCCAACTTCTCCTTAGAACTCAAACCCTCCAGTCCCCGTAACATCCTTGTAAATCTCTTCTGCATCCTTTCCAATTTAATAATCTCTTTCCTATAGCAGGGTAATCAGAACTGTACGCAGTACTTCAAAAGTGGCCTCACCAATGTCCTGTACGTCCGAAACATGATGTCCGAACTCCTATCCTTAATGGTCTGACCAATAAAGGCAAGCATGCTGAATACCTTCTTCACTATCCTGGTGTGCCACCATTTTCAAGGAATTATGTACCTGAGCCCCTGGGTCTCTCTGTTCGACAACTCTCCCCAGTGCAAACCATTAGCTATACAAGTCCTATCCTGGTTTGTCTTACCAAAATTCAACACCTTGTATTTATCTAAATTAAACTCCATCTGCCATTCCTCAGCCCATTGACCCAATTGATCAAGATCCTGTTGTGCTCTTAGATAACTTCTTCACTGTCGACTATACCACCAATTTTGGTGTCATCCACAAACTTACTCACCATGCTTCCTATATTTTCATCCAAATCATTTATGTAAATGAGAAACAATAGTGGACCAAGCACTGATCCCTGCAGAACACCACTGGTTACAGGCCTTTGGTCCAAAAAGCAACCCTTTACCACCACCCTCTGTCTCCTGCCCCTCTATTCCTTGCCTGTTCATGTATCTGTCTAAATGCCTCTTAAACTTTGCTATTGTATTTGCTTCCACCACCTCCTCTTGCAAGTGTACCAGTCATCTACCACCCTCTGAGTGAAAAACATCTCATTTAAAATTGCCCCCTCTCACTTTAAAAACTGCGTCCCTACCATATGACAGTACCAACTGGGAATAAAACTGTTCTGACTATCAACCCTGTCAATGCCTCTCATAATTTTATATACTTCTATCAAGTCATCCCTCATCCTCCAATATGCAACTTTGTCCGACCTTTCCTTATAACTAATACACTTTAAAACATCCTGGTAAACCTTTGTTACACCCTCTTCAAAACCTCTATACATCCTTCTTATAATGTGGCAACCGAAACTGTAAACAATACTCCAAATGTGGCCTATGTGAAGTTTTATTAAGCTGTAACATGACTTACCAACTTGTATTCTAAATGCCCTGACCGATGAAGGCAGGCATGCTGTACACCTTCTTTATCACCTTATTCAATTGTGCTGTTACCCTTAGGGAGTTATGGATTTGCATCCCAAGATTTCTCTGTACATCTATGTTCCTGAGGGTGCTGCTATTTACTGCATATTTTCCTCTTGCACTTCACCTCAAAAAATGCATCACTTTGCACTTGTCCAAATTAAACTCATCTGCCATTTCTCCGCACAACTTTCCAACTGATCTATATCCTGTTGTCGCTATCCACAAATCCAAACTTCACCTGCAAACTTACTAATTAGACCAACAACATTTTGAACTAAATCATTTATATATTTACAAACAACAGGGGTCCCAGCACTGATCCTTGTGGAACACAACTGGTCTCTGACCTCCAGTCAGAAAAATACTCCTCCACAACTACTCTCTGTCTTCTATGACCAAGCCAATTTTGAATCCAACTTACAAACTCACCGTGGACCTCGTGTGACTAAATTTTCTGGACCATCCTACCATGAGGGACCTTATCAATTGCTTTAGTAAATTCTATGTAGATAGCATCCATTGCCTTACTTTCACCAATTATCATTGTCATTTCCTCAAAAAAACCTTAATCAAATTTGCAAGATAAAACCTCCCCTACACAAGGCTAAGTTGACTGTCCTTCATAAGTCCATTCTTTACAAACTGCAAGTAAATCTTGTCCTTAGGGATCTTCACCAATAATTTTCCTACCAGTGATGTAAGGCTCACCAGCCTACAATTTCCTGGATTATCTGTGTTGCCCTTCTAATACAAAGGAACATCATTCACTATTCTCGGATCTTCTGGGACCTCATCTATGGCTAAAGAAGATACAAAGATCTCTGTCAAGTCCCCAGCAATCTCCTCTTTTGCTTCCCTCAGTATCCTGGTATAGATCCCATCAGGCCCTGGGGAGTTATCTACTTTAATGTTTTTCAAGACACCAACACCTCCTACTTCTTAATATTGACATGCTCTTAAGTATCAACGTACCTCTCCCTAATCTTACCAGCATCCATGTTCCTCTCCTTGGTGAATACTCATGTAAAGTACTCTCTAAGGACCTCACCGATTGCGTCTGGCTTCACACATTAAAGTTCCTCAACTCTTTCAAATGTCATCTTTGTTTGTTTTGTTTACTTTTATTCGTTTATGGGATGCAAGCATTGCTGGCTAGGCCATCATTTATTGCCTATCCCTTCTTGCCCTGGAGAAGGTAGTAGCAAGCTGCCTCCTTTAACTACTACAGTACTTGGGATTAGGGACACACACTGCACTGTTAGAAGGGATTTTTGGGATTCTGATCCAGCAACAGTGAAGGAACAGCGACATAGCTCCAGTCAGAATGATGGGACTCTGGGGAACTTGCAGGTAGTGGTGTTCCCATCTCTATGGTGCTTTTGTCCTAAGCCATGGAGATCATGGGCTAGAAAAGTTCTGTTGAAGGATCCTTGGTGAGTTAATGTAGTACAGAGTGCTGCTGCTGAACATTGGTGGTGAAATGAGTAAATGTTTAGGGTAATGGATGAGGTGCCAGTCAAATTGGAGCTGCTTTGTCCTGGATGGCATTCAGCTTTTTGAGTGTTGCTGCAGCTGCACACCCAAGCAAGTCGGGTGGCTTGTGCCTTGTAGATAGTGGGCATTTAAATGGAGTAAAGACTCTGCTAAATGACAGTCTGCGTGGGTTAACGCTGACTGCCCATGTGGCATGTCAGATGCTGAGGAAGTCCAATATAAGAAAAAACCTTAATCAAATATTACATTGAGATATTCCAGCATGGTATACATTTCACTATGGTCATATTAGACATTAACACTGTTTTAGACTGATGGTGGAGACCAATTATGTCCTTGTCAAAGTGTTGCTTCAAATGTTAACAATATTGTTTTCTTGCAAGGTTAAAATTATACAGTAAATAATAAAGACAGATTTTAAGGGATGGAATTCTTAGTCAAAGCTTTAAAGATTGTTACTTGACAATCTTTCTCCAGGCCTTTATCAGTCTTCATCTTTTCCACAAAGCAGTTGAAGACACTGTGGGCCATGGGAGTCCTACATCCTGCAAAATGCCTTGTCTTTTTCTCCTGTTCCTGCTCAAATCTGCAGTTGGACTTATGTTGAAACTCTCTCAAAAATCCCAGCTGAACCATCTTACTTGCATGAAAAGCTTTGAAATTCCAATATTCCATTTTTGGTTGCTGAACCTGTGAATTGCAATCGATCTACTTATTAACTTTTAGACTTTAGTGAAGATCTGTTTGAACATGTTTGCTTCAACTTCTCCATACTGCTGAATCATGAACAGCTTCATAGTGAAACACTCATTTGATTTGATGTTGGATTTACGTTATGAAATTCTGATTTGCCCAAGATCCAATTTTTTCTTACTGTGTGGAGGGTGGAGAAGCTAAGGCAGCAGCATTTCTCGGTTACTGAGCAGATGCTGGAATGGGAGGAGCAGCAGGACTTTAGAATTTTGCCAACACCATTTATGTGTTGTTAATTTTGACTATGTAGTTCTTGGATTGGTGGAACTGGAAACAACAGTTTATCTCAACAAGCTACAAACAGAAACTGCCAGCTTTCAATCAGAAGCATTGAATCCTTCTTTCTGCTTCTTCAAATTAAAACAATTTTGCTTTAATGTTAAGACTTGATGCATTCACTTCCCTTGGCGTGAGGAGACACTGACGATAAAATCCAACATTGACGACAACATGCCAGTGCAGTCTTCAAATGTCTGAGGAACAGAGCGCTTGAAATGTGAGCAAGATCATGGGCTACAGAGCAGTCATAGTCACCAACCTCCTGTATGTGTCAGAAACATGGACCATGTACAACAGACACCTCAAATTCCTGAAGATTTCAGCACTGCCTTCACCAAATACTGCACTGGCAGGACAAGCATATTAATTTGAGTATCCTCTCTCTGCCAATAGCTCCAGTATCCAGTCACACATGACCAGCTGAGAGAGGCAGGCCAAATTATCCACATTCCCGACACAAAACTCCCTAAATGAGTGCTCTACTCTGAGTTCCGCAATGGGAAGTGATCACTTGAAGAGCAGAGAAGATGTTACAAGGACACCCTGAAAGTCTCCCTAAATAAATGCAACATCCCCATTGACACATAGGAACAGCTTGTCCTAGAATGCACAAACTGGAGGTGCCCATCACTTTCAGCATCAGCAATTGGAGTACACAGAGGAAGAAAAAGCATGTAGACTCCAAAGTGTCTCATTCATCGGCCTCCTCAATAACTATCTGCCCCACCCCTGGCAGACTCTGTTGCTCCAGGTACTGGGCTAATGTTCTGGAGACCTGAGTTTGAATTCTGCCATGGCAGATGGTGGAATTTGAATTCATTTTTTAAAAATCTGGAATTAAGAAGCTACAGAATGAAACCATTGCCGATTTTTGGAAAAATCCATCTGGTTCACTAATGTCCTTTAGCGAAGGAAATCTGCGTACCTCATCTGGTCTGGCCTACAGAAACATATTGACCCTCAACTACCCTCTGAAATGGCTTAGCAAACCACTCAGTTGTATCAATTGCTACAAAGTCTCAAAAAAACAAAACTGGACGGATCACTTTGCATCGAACTATGCACCAGAAAAGACAATCGCAGAAACAGTACTGTTGATTCTGCAAAATCCTCCTCACTAACAGCTGGGGGCTAGTGCCAAAACTGGGAGAGCTCAGACTAGTCAAGCAACAGTTTGACATATTCATTTTCATGGAATCATTTCTTACAGTCACCACCATAACCATCCCTGGAAATGTCCTGTCCCATCAGTAGAACAGAACCAGTGGGAGTGGTGGCACAGTGATGTCCAGTTGGAAGGCAGTTGCTCTGGGAGTCCTCAACATTGACTCTGGATCTCATGAAGTCTTATGGCTTCTGGTTAAACATGGACAAGGAAACCTTCTACTGATTACCATCCTCCCTTGGCTTATGAATCAATACTCCTCCATGTTGAACAGAACTTGGAGGAAGCACTGAGGATGGCAGGGGCACAAAATATACTTTGGGTGGGGGATTTCAGTGTCCACCACCAAGACCAGTTTGGCAGCAGTACTACTGATCGAGCTAATCAAGTCCTAAAGGGTATAGCTGCTAAATTGTGTCTCTAGTAGATGCACCTGTCCCTGACAGTATTGGTAAGAGTGCCCATTGCACAGTCCTTGTGGAAATGAAGACCCATTTTCACATTGAGAATTACCTCCATCGTGTTGTGTGGCGCTATCTCCAAGCTAAATGGGACAGACTTCCAACAGATCTGGCAACTCAAGGCTGGGAATCCCTGAGGTGCTTTGGGCTACCAGCTGCAGCAAAACTGTACTCCAGCACAATCTGCAACCTCATGGCACGCCAGTACAGTTACAGCACTGGCATCTACGCGACAATGTGGAAAATTGTCCTACATAAAAAGCAGAGCAAATCCAACCCATCCAATTATTGCCTCATCGATCAACTCTCAATCATCAGGAAGGTCATGGAAGGTATCATCAACAGTGCTATCAAGCAGCACCTGCTCAGCAATAGCCTGCTCAGTGACGCCCAGTTTGGATTCTGTTAGTGCCACTTAATTCCTGACCTCATTTCAGCCTTGGTTCAAACATGGACAAAACAGCTGAATTCCACAGGTGAGGTGAGAGTGACGGCCCTTGACATCAAGGCTGCATGTGACCAAGTGTGGCATCATGGAGCCTGAGCAAAACTGGAATCAATGGGTATCAGGGCCAAATTCTCCGGTAGTTGGAGTCATACCTGGTACACAGGAATATGGTTGTGGTTGTTGGAGATCAGTCATTTCAGCACCAGGACATCTTGCCATTTGTCAGCCTAAGCCTGGAGGCGAATAGAGGAGAGTGAAGATTGTCGTTGGAGAGTCCCAGAAGCGAGTCCAAGGTGCTGGTGAGGCCACACCTGGAGTACTGTGTGCAGTTTTGGTCTCCTTATATTGGCACTGGAGGGGGTGCAGAGGAGGTTCACTAGGTTGATATCCAGGCTTAGGCTGACAAGTGGCAAGTAACATTTGTGCCACACAAATGCCAGACTTTGACCATCACCAATAAGAGATAAATGAACCATCGCCCCTTGACATTCAATGATACCATCACTGAACCCCTCAGTATTTACATCCTGGGGGTTACTATTGACCAGAAACTCAACTAGACTCACCACATAAACACAGTGGCTACCAAATTAGGTCACAGACTGTGTATACCATTGCGAGTAACTCACCTCCTGACCCTGCAAAGCCTGTCCACCATTTACAAGGCACAAGTCAGGAGTGTGATGCAATACTCCCCACTTGCCTGGAAGGGTGCAGCCCAGGTTATTGCTGAGCAGGTGCTGCTTGATAGTACTGTTGATGATACCTTCCATCACCTTCCTGTTGATTGAGAGTTGATTGATGAGGCAATAATTGGACAGGTTGGATTTGTCTGGATGGGTGCAGCCCCAACAACACTCAAGAAGCTTGACACCATCCAGGACAAAGCAGCACCTTTGATTGGCATTACATCTACAAGCGTCCATTCTATTTACCACTGATGTTCAGTAGTAGCAGTATGTATTATCTACAAGATGAAAGAGATAGCTGAAGAGATAGTGGAGGCATACTGGTGATCTTTCAGGAATCACTGGAGTCAGGGACGGTCCCAGAGGACTGGAAAATCACTCAGATAAACCTCCTGTTTAAGAAGGGAGTAAGGCAAAAGATGGGAAATTACAGGCCAATTAGCCTGACCACAGCCTTTAGTCCATTGTGAAGGATGAGATTTCTGAATACTTGGAAGTGCATGATAAAACAGGGTGAAGTCAGCACGGTTTCATCAAGGGGAGATCATGCCTGCTAAATCTGTTAGAATTCTTTGAGGAGGTAATGAGCAGGTTAGACCAAGGAAAGCCAATGGATGTTGTCTACTTGGACAACCAGAAGGCCTTTGACAAGAGCCAGGCAGGAGGCTGCCGAGTAAGATAAGAGCCCATGGTGTTAGAGGCAAGGTACTAGCATGGAAAGATGATTGGCTCTCTGGCAGAAAGCAATGATTGGGGATAAAAGGGTCATTCTCGGGATGGCAGCCGGTGACTAGTGGTGTTCCGCAAGGGGAGAAAATTCAGAAATCTCAAGTGCAAAGCGACTCAGGAATCCTAGTCCAGGATTCTCTTAAGGTAAACTTGCAGGTTGAGTTGGTAGTTAGGAAGGCATAAACAATGTTGGCATTTATTTTGATAGGAGTAGAATATAAAAGCAGGGATGTACTTCTGAGGTTTTAAAAGGCTCTGGTCAGACCACATTTAGAGTACAGTGAGCAATTTTGGGCCCCATACCTCAGAAAGGATGTTCTGGCCCTGGAGTGGGTCCAGAAGAGGTTCATGAGAATTATCCCAGGAATGAAAGACTTAATATATGAGGAACGTTTGAGGACTCTGGGTCTATACTCAATGGAGTTTAGAAGGATGAAGGGGGTTCTAATTGAAACGTACACAATACTGAATAGCCCGCACAGAGTGGACGTTGGAAAGATGATTCCATTAGCAGGAGAGACTATGACCTGAGTGCACAGCCTTAGAATAAAGGGGAATGGAGATGAGGAGAAATTTCTTCAGCCTAAGAGTGGTGAATCTATGGAATTCATCGCCGCAGAAGGCTATGGAGACCACGTCACTGAGTATATTTAAGACAGAGATAAACAGGTTTTTGATTGTCAAGGGGAATGGGGAGAAAGCAGGAGAATGGGGTTTAGAAACTTATCAGCCATGGTTGAATGGTGGAACAGACTCAATGGGCCGAATGGCTTAATTTCTGCTCCTATATCTTATAGTCTTATGGTCTTAAGATGAACTGCAAAAATTCACCAAAGAACCTCACACAGTACCTTCCAAACCCACGGCTACTTCCATCTAGAAGGTCAAGGGAAGCAGGTACATGGAAAATCCACCACCTTCAAGTTCCCCTCCTAGCCATTCACCATCCTGACTTGGAAATATATCATTATTCCTTCACTATCACTGCGTTTAGATCCTGTATTCCCTCCCTTATGGTATTGTGGGTCCAACCACAGCAGGTGGATTACAGCTCACCACCACCTTCTGAAGGGCAACTAGGGACCGTTAATAAGTGCTAGCCAGCCAGTGACGCACGTATCCCACAAAAAATGAATGAAAAAACAAGAGTACACTATTCAGTCACCACTGAACCCCACTCTGATTGAAAGCAAATCATCTTCCACACTGAGAGACTGTCAAAGAAGGAAAGCTTTTGCTGACATAAAAACTCACTGCAATTTAGCAGCCTTTTATTGCACCAATACTTTAAGATTTTTTAACATTAAAATCATTATATAAATGAAATTCATCCTGTTTTTAACTGAAGCTGCCTTTTCAAATATTATATTAATGGAACATGATGTTGGCCAGTGTAATTAAGTCCATATAAGATGTTAAGCGCAGCAGTAGATTGTAAGGACCCATTGAGTCAGCGCCACCATTCTTAATTTATCTGATAATCCTTAACTCCACCTTGTTGTCTTTCATAATGGGATCTAATATGAAGGAGGTAAAGGAGAAATTGTCTCATCATTTCAGTTGAATTCAAACCCAGAATCCCAAGAAAAATATACAACTGTATATAACATGTAAGCCTTGAAATTCTTTGCATTCTCGGCTTAGTTTGACTACGAGACACAGTAGCAGAAGTAGTCCACTCAGCCCATTGAATCTGCCTTACCATTCAATGAGATCTGATAATCCTGAACTCCAATTTCCTGCCTTATCCCCATAACCTCGATTTCTTTAACTTCAAAAAAATCTATCTGCTTCAAATATACACAATAACCCAGCCTTGACAGCCTGCTGCAGCACTGAATTCCACAAATTCACCACAGTCTGAAAGAAAAATGTCTCCTATTCTGTGTTTTAAATAGGCAAATTCTTACTCTGAGAATGTGCCCTCTGGCCCTCGATTCTCTCGGAGTGAAACCATCTCTCTACATGTAGCCTGTCAAACCCCCTCTCTTCTTAAGAAAACCCCTCCATACCGAGGATCTAACTAGTGAAGTTTCTCTTGGCTGCCCCCAGTGACGGAGTATCTTTCCCACCCCAGTCTTGCCGACTGAGGTATGGTAGAATTGGGGTTGAGGTTTATCATGATCAAGCCAATCAGGCAATTTTGGCACAGTGGCAGTCATGGATCTCTCTGCCCAAAATGAAAGATCGTAAATTCCTGTTTTTTATATCAGCATATGTGTAGATTTTAATTAAGTTTATTTCTGCCTTATCAATGTGACTGCTGGATGTGGCCTAAATTTGCTATGGTAGGGCACCTTAGGCCTGATGTATTCTTCAAGGGAACACAAAACCCTCTTTTGGTTTCCAAATTTAAATGAAGTGGTAGACACACGTGAGTGAAGGGAAAACAAGACACACAAAAGCAGCCCAATGCTCACTTGAGCCAGACTACACATTGTGGTAGAAAATATTATGAGACTTTCTGCTGGGAACCAATCCTGACTACATTAGCAATTAAGCTGGTTTCAGCAAGCTTCGCTCAATTAAGAAACTGCAATTCCAGTAACTACCATGCTGAAGCCTCAAGGGCCTAAGATTATAGTAATTTTCCCTGCAGCTTATGGCCGAAAGCCCAAACCATGATCTGTGTAAAGTCGAAAAACACATCTATGGAATCTCAAATTAAGATTCTTAAAGCAGATTAGGCTCCTATTCATGTTAAGGCGCTGAAAGAAATGGATTCCAAACTTGTAAACCATTAGCTCATTTGTTGATAGTTCAGTGGTCCAATATTAGAGTGGAGAGAGAGATATAATATCAATATTCAAAAAGACTACCAAGTCAAAACAAAGCAAAAACACATTCTTCAATTTAAGTTCAGTCATGTATTATTGGAGTTACATTCTGTGATCATCTACAAACAGCAGAACTTATCCAGGAACTACTGGATTGTTTCTTCAAAAAGAGAATCTCGCTCTCTCTCACTAACTTCATCATATTTTAAAAAATATTTCAATGTGATGAATGATAAAAGGAATGTGGAGATGGGTGAAAATGTAAATTCGAAGTAGAAGACTGGCCATGATCCAACCATATGTCAGAGAAAGCTTCAAAAAGCCTTTGATAAAATGATTGACAAAAACCTGCTAAAAGGGATTGAGTCTTAATTGCTGCTCTAATTTAGATTGTATTTGAGAAGACCATAGTTATCAATTGCAGTAGCAACTCCATGGGGCCAGTCACTCATATACCTGGATTTTGTCAACAACATAAAACCATAAGATTTAGGAGCAAAATAGGTCATGTGGCCTATTGAATCTGCTCTGTCATTTCAAAGGCTGATCTGTTAATCTTCAACTCCACTTTCCTGCCTCTTCCGCACAAACCTTGATTTCCTTACTGATTAAAAATCTACCACAGTTTTGCTTCTATCAGTATGTGAAGAAGAAAATATTACAGAAGACAAGTATGGGTCCCTTACAATCAGGAATGGGGGAGTTTATAACAGGGAACAAAGAAATGGCAGAAAAATTAGACATATATTCTGAGATAACAAGCATGGGGCTGGATGAACACAGCAGGTCAAGCAGCATCATAGGAGCAGGAAAACTTGACGTTTCGGGCCTAAACCCTTCATCAGAAATGGGGGAGGGGAAGAGGGTTCTGAAATAAATAGGGAGAGAGGGGGAGGCGGATAGAGGATGGATAGAGGAGAGGATAGGTGGAGAGGAGGCAGACAAGTCGAAGAGGCGGGGATGGAGCCAGTAAAGGTGAGTGTAGGTAGGGGGGTAGGGAGGAGATAGGTCAGTCCAGGGAGGACGGACAGGTCAAGGGGGTGGGATGATGTTAGTAGATAGGAGATGGGGGTGTGGCTTGAGGTGAGAGGAAAAACAGGTTAGGGAGGTGGAGATGAGCTGGGCTGGTTTTGGGATGCGGTTGGGGGAGGGGAGATTTTGAAGCTTGTGAAATCCACATTGATGCCATTGGGCTGCAGGGTTCCCAGGCTGAATATGATTTGCTGTTCCTGCAGCCTTCGGGTGGCATCACTGTGGCATTGTAGGAGGCCAAGGATGGACATGTCATCTGAGGAATGGGAGGGGGAGTTGAAATGGTTCGCGACTGGGAGGTGCAGTTGTTTGTTGCGAACTGAGCGCAGGTGTTCTGCAAAGCGGTCCCCAAGCCTCCGCTTGGTTTCCCCGATGTAGAGGAAGCCACAACGGGTACAGCGGATGCAGTATACCACATTGGCAGATGTGCAGGTGAACCTCTGCCTGATGTGGAATGTCTTCTTGGGGCCTGGGATTGGGGTGAGGGAGGAGGTGTGGGGACAGGTGTAGCACTTCCTGCGGTTACAAGGAAAAGTGCCGGGTGTGGTGGGGCTGGAGGGGAGTGTGGCGCGGACAAGGGAGTCGCGGAGGGAGTGGTCCCTCCGGAAGGCAGATAAGGGTGGGGAGGGAAAGATGTCTTTGGTGGTGGGGTCTGACTGTAGATGGCGGAAGTGTCGGAGGATGATGCGTTGGATCCGGAGGTTGGTGGGGTGGTATGTGAGGACGAGGGGGATTCTTTTTTGATTATTGT